>JARQOD010004857.1:0-51891 GCA_033576555.1 Oophaga sylvatica
AACACCGTAAAGACCAAGGAGATCTCCAAACAAGTCAGAGACCAAGTTGTTGAGAAGTACAACTCAGGGTTGGGTTCTAAAACAAATCCTAATCTCTGATGATCCCCCGGAGCACCTTCAAATCCATTATCTTTAAATGGAAAAAACATGGTACCACAGCAAACCTGCCAAGAGATGGCTGCCCACAAAAACTCTCAGCACGGGCAAAGAGGGCATTAATTAAAGAGGCAGCACAGAGACCAGAGGTAACCCTGAAGGAGCTGCAGAGTTCCCTAGCAGAGACTGGAGCATCTGTCCATATGACCACAATAAGCCATACACTCCATAGAGGTGGCCTTTATGGAAGAGTGGGCAGAAAAAAGCCTTTATTTACATACAAAAATTGTAAGGCTCCTTTTGAGTTTGCCAAAAGACATGTGAGAAACTCCCCAACTATATGGAAGAAGGTTCTGTGGTCACATGAGACCAAAATCAAACTTTTTGGCCACCAAGGTAAACGTTATGTCTGGCGCCAAACCAATACAGCTCATCACAAGAACACCATCCCCACAGTGAAACATGGTGGTGGCAGCATCATTCTGTGGGGATGCCTTTTGGCAGCAGGGACAGGGCAAATGGTCCGAGTTGAAGGGAAGATACATGATGAAAAATACAGGGGTATTCTTGAGCAAAACTTGTTTCGGTCTTTCAGTTATTTGAGACTGGGATGGAGGTTCACCTTCCAACAAGACAATGACCCAAAGCATACTGCTAAAGCAACAATCTAGTGGTAATTTTCTTGTACAAAGGGAGCAGTATTATAGTAGCTGTATTTTTGTACATAGAGGCAGTATTATAGTAGTTATATTCTTGAACATAGAGGGCAGTATTATAATAATTATATTCCTGTACATAGGGGCAGTATTATAGTAGTTATATTCTTGAACATAGAGGGCAGTATTATAATAGTTATATTCCTGTACATAGGGGGCAGTATTATAGTAATTATATTCTTGTACATAGGAGCAGTATAAGGCTAAGTGCACACGTTCAGGAATATTTGCGTTTTTTTTTGCGTTTTTTTCCGTGATTTTCCGCGGTAAAAACGCGAAAAAAATGCAAGCATTACGCATCCTATACATGTTAATTGATTCCGCATGTTTTGGCCACATGTTGCGTTTTTTTCCGCGAAAAAAACGCTTCGCGGAAAAAATAGCAACATGTTCATTAATTTTGCGGAATGTAAGCAGTTCATGTGCGGTGGTACCCAGGGTCTGGAGGAGAGGAGACTCTCCTCCAGGCCCTGGGTACCATATCCCTGGTAAAACAACAATTAAAATAATAAATAATGATATTCTCACCTTCCGGCGGCCCCCGCAGCCTTCCCGCCTTCAGCGACGCTCCCGGCAACTCCCGGTCCCAAGAGTCCTTTGCGAGAATCACCCAGATGGCATAGCGGTCTCGCGTGATGCTACGTCATCGGTGTGATTTTCCGCAAAGCATCCTTGGGACCGGGAGTTGCCGGGAGCGTCGCTGAAGGCGGGAAGGCTGCGGGGGCCGCCGGAAGGTGAGAATATCATTATTTATTATTTTTTTTATTATTTTTACATTAGATCTTTTTACTATTGATGCGGCATAGGCGGCATCAATAGTAAAAAGTTGGTCACACGTGTCAAACACTATGTTTAACTCGTGTGACCAACCTGTCAATCAGTTTTCCAAGCGATGCTACAGATCGCTAGGAAAACGCTAGCATTCTGCAAGCTAATTACGCTTGCAAAACGCTATTATTCTGGCGGGAATACGCATACAAAAAAAGTGCGTATTTCCCGCGGGAGAAGTGCGGGATTGCCGCGGAAATTTCCGTGGCAATTCCGCAACGTGTGAACTTAGCCTTATAGTAACTGTATTTTTGTACATAGAGGCAGTATTATAGTAGTTATATTCTTGAACATAGAGGGCAGTATTATAATAGTTATATTCCTGTACATAGGGGCAGTATTATAGTAATTATATTCTTGAACATAGGAGCAGTATTATAGTAGTTATATTCTTGTATATAGGGGCAGTATTATAGGAGATATATTCTTATACATAGGGGCAGTATTATAGTAGCTATATTCTTGTACAACGGCAGCAGTATTATAGTAGCTATATTATTGTACATAGGAGCAGTATTATAGTAGTTATATTCATGTACATAGGGGACAGTATTATAGCAGTTATATTCTTGTACATAGGGAGCAGTATTATAGCAGTTATATTCTTGTACATAGGAGCAGTATTATAGTAGTTATATTCTTGTATATAGGGGCAGTATTATAGGAGATATATTCTTATACATAGGGGCAGTATTATAGTAGTTATATTCTTGTACAACGGCAGCAGTATTATAGTAGCTATATTATTGTACATAGGAGCAGTATTATAGTAGTTATATTCATGTACATAGGGGACAGTATTATAGCAGTTATATTCTTGTACATAGGGAGCAGTATTATAGCAGTTATATTCTTGTACATAGGAGCAGTATTATAGTAGTTATATTCTTGTATATAGGGCAGTATTATAGGAGATATATTCTTATACATAGGGGCAGTATTATAGTAGTTATATTCTTGTACAACGGCAGCAGTATTATAGTAGCTATATTATTGTACATAGGAGCAGTATTATAGTAGTTATATTCATGTACATAGGGGACAGTATTATAGTAGTTATATTCTTGTACATAGGGGGCAGTATTATAGTAGTTATATTCTTGTACAGAGGAGCAGTAACATACATAGTTATTAAGGTTGAAGGAAGACTTTAAGACCATCTAGTTCAACTCTTATCCTATCCTAACCTGCCATAACATGTTGATTCAGAGGAAGGCAAAAAAAAACCAAGTGGCAAACAGTAAGCTTCACATTGGGGAAAAAAATTCCTTTCTGACTCCACATACGGCAATCAGACTAGCTCCCTGGATCAACGCAATATCTAGGAAACTAATGAATATAACCTGTAATATTATACTTTTCAAGAAAGGCATCCAGTCCCTTCTTAAATTTTAGTAGGGAATATTATAGTAGTTATATTCTTTTACATAAGGTGCAGTATTATAGTAGCTATATTATTGTATACAGGGGCAGTATTACAGCAGTTATATTCTTGTACATAGGGGAAGTATTATAGTAGTTATAATTTTGTACATAGGAGCAGTATTATAGTAGTTATATTCTTATACATAGGGGCAGTATTATAGTAGTTATATTCTTGTACATAGGGGCAGTATTATAGTAGTTATATTCTTGTACATAGGGGCAGTATTATAGTAGTTATATTCTTGTACATAGGAGCAGTATTATAGTAGTTGTATACTTGTACATAAGGGCCAGTATTATAGAAGTTATATTCTTGTACATAGGGTTCAGAATTATAATAGTTACAGTGTATACTTGTATATGGGGGCAGTATTATAGTAGTTATATTCTTGTACATGGGGGAAGTATTGTAGCAGTTATATACTTGTACATAAATGGCAGTATTATAGTTATATTCATGCACATAGGAAGCAGTATTATAGTAGTTATATTCTTGTACATAGGGGGCAGTACTATAGTAGTTATATTCTTGTACATGGGGCACTATTATAGTAGTTATATTCTTGTACATTGGGGCAGTATTATAGTAGTTATATTCTTGTACATAGGGGGCAGGATTATAGTAGTTATATTCTTGTACATAGGGGGCAGTATTATAGTAGTTATATTCTCGTTCATAGTGGCTGTATTATAGTAGTTATATTCTCGTTCATAGAGAGCAGTATTATAGTACTAATATTCTTGCACATAGGGGCAGTATTATAGTACTTACTTATATTCTTGTACATAGGGGGCAGTATTACATAATCGAGATAGTTTACAGCATTGTCTTACAGCCTTCCTGTCCTTGACTTGTTCTAATTTTCTTCCTGAATTTGTAACATTATGAATGTTGGCTGCTCACACTTATAAAGAATTTTTAAAATCTGCAACCATATCTATAACTAGATAGGAAAAGTCCTTCATCTGATACCTGCATGTTCCTGAAAGACCTCACAGCAGCCCTGCACCTGCTCAGTCTATACGTCTCCATCACTGTCTGACACATTTACTGCCCGGTTATATATAGAGAGCGAACGTCTTGTCTCGCATACTTCTCTAGCCAACAGAACAAACTTCTTAAAGTAGATCTATGCTCAAAAAGTAATAGCCATGGTGAGAACTTCATGTTCTGCTACTGTGGTGTTTTCTCTCTAGGTTGGCTTCTTATTCTCATGGTCTTCTTCTCTTCTGTAAAAATAGCAATATAGAAACCATTTCCAAATCTAACATTTTATGAGAGATTCACCCAAACCTCAGATAAATTCAAAGGCCCCAATTCAGAATTTGCAGTTTTTTAAAGTCACATTTCATTTTTGTCTTTGAGTATTCATTGCTATTTTTGCACTAGCTTCATCAAAATATCAAACGTTGTTTATGAATTCTGCACCGTCAAAATTTTTCTTTATTTTTTGGCCACATTCGTCTTTACAATTTTTTTGAAGTCACTTTTTCTGCTGTATGGTATTCCTTGACATTTTTGCATCAAATCGATCAAAGTGGTGAACATGACTCATAAATGACTCATAAATGTTGCGCAATTACAAAAATAGTGTTTTTTTTCTCTTTGCGACTCTTTAGCGTAAAAGTCAGACATTTACCAAAATGGCAAAAAAAAAAAAAAAATTGGGCAAAATACATGACGTACATAACATCACTCCCGGGGTTGGACTGGAGTACATGTGAGAGAAATTTTGCAACTTTTTGAAAAGTCACAAATGATTAATCAGTCAAAAACATCTGGAAAACCCTAATTAGACAAATAAGCAGGAGGATATGCAATAATGAATTGAGTCCTTCAGCTTTAGCCTTTTTGGGGATGTTGCAGTGAAAGATGTCGCATGTTTCGTAAAATGGTGCAAAAATAAGTCAACATTTGAGGCAAAATTTGCAAAGTTTTGATTAGTTGCAAATGATGAATCAGGTGAAAACATCTGGAAACCCTAAACTTTGCCCTCAATGGCAAACAAAAAAATAAAATGTAAAAAAAAAGGCAAATACACATAACTTAGACTTCAAAAAGGTGGAAAAGGAAAAATTAATATGTATAAATAGAAAAAAGTACAAAACACTAAAAAACTTGCAAAAAAATAGGTTCAAATGCAGTAATGAACTGGACACGTAAGTCCCAATTCATCAATCAAGACGGGTGAAGGGGCACGGTGAAGGAAGACGCTCCCGCCGCACCCCATCCTGCCCCAGATCCACCGAGATGAGAAACTGGCGTTAAAAGGCCAAAAGTCATACAATTTTGAGCAAAAGTTTCTGAGTTTTCAAAGCTTTTACACCACTTTTTTGGGTATACAAATTTTGATGAATCGTGGCCATAGTCTCTTCTCTGCTCTGCCCATTCTCCCTCTACCCCCTTTTCTGTTTATCAAGGGTAATTGCATATTTACAGGGGTTAAAAAGGAATTTCAGATATAGCATCAGTTTATGATAATATGGGGTTTGACCTCCGACCTTCACCAGTGCCAAAAAAAGGGGCAGAAGCATCAGTGAACGAAGTTATGTAAAATATATTCTGTGGCTGTTTGGGAGGTAAAAGCTATGAAAATTAGACAAGAGATGGAAATGACAATTAATAATATCACATCTTTCTGTCTTTTATCACCAGTGGGATAATACATGATGGATGGTATTCCAGGAACTGGTGTTGTAACTTGTTTTGCATTCTCCGTCTTTAGCAACCTGGTAAGATTCACCACTAGGTGGTGCTGTAATGCTATGACGCATTCTTGACAGTGTTTCATATTTGTGCTTCCTGCAGGTCAATATGTGGTACTACAACCCCCATATGGGTTTGTATGGAATTTAGCCCTGAAACAGCACAACTCCAAAGTGAAGTTATACAACTCTGCAGACATAAATATTTACACATGAAAAGTGACCCCTAAGTTTCCCATCAGTGTTTCTCTAATTTATGGTGGCTATACTGGTATAACTGTTTAAAATATCCAACTATCTAGTGCAGCTTCCTAATCAATAACATAAAGTCACTTTGATCAATGTAGTGTTAAGTTTACTTACTGTGTCTAATGACAATCTAGGTAAGTACATGATCAAAAAGTCCACCAGACCTCCAGCAGAATAGTGAGTGCAGCTCTGGAGTGTGATACAGGAAGTAACTCAGGATAAGTCATGTAATGTATGTACACAGTGACTGCACCAGCAGAATAGTGAGGGCAGCTCTGGAGTATAATATATGATGTAACTCAGGATCAGTACAGGATAAGTAATGTAATGTATGCACACAGTGACTCCACCAGCAGAATGATGAGTGCAGCTCTGGAGTATAATACAGGATGTAACTCAGGATCAGTACAGGATAAGTAATGTATGTACACAGTGACTCCACCAGCAGAATAGTGAGTTCAGCTCTGGAATATAATACAGGATGTAACTCAGGATCAGTACAGGATAAGTAATATAATGTATGCACACAGTGACTCCACCAGCAGAATAGTGAGTGCAGCTCTGGAGTATAATACAGGATGTAACTCAGGATCAGTACAGGATAAGTAATATAATGTATGTACACAGTGACTGCACCAGCAGAATAGTGAGGGCAGCTCTGGGGTATAATACAGGATGTAACTCAGGATCAGTACAGGATAAGTAATGTAATGTATGCACACAGTGACTCCACCAGCAGAATAGTGAGTGCAGCTCTGGAGTATAATACAGGATGTAACTCAGGATCAGTACAGGATAAGTAATGCAATGTATGTACACAGTGACTGCACAGCAGAATAGTGAGGGCAGCTCTGGGGTATAATACAGGATGTAACTCAGGATCAGTACAGGATAAGTAATGTAATGTATGTACACAGTGACTGCACCAGCAGAATAGTGAGTGCAGCTCTGGAGTATAATACAGGATGTAACTCAGGATCAGTACAGGATAAGTAATGTAATATATGTACACAGTGACTGCACCAGCAGAATAGTGAGTGCAGCTCTGGAGTATAATACAGGATGTAACTCAGGAGCAGTACAGGATAAGTAATGTAATGTATGTACACTGTGACTGCACCAGCAGAATAGTGAGTGCAGCTCTGGAGTATAATACAGGATGTAACTCAGGATCAGTACAGGATGAGTAATGTAATGTATGTACAGAGTGACTGCACCAATAGAATTGTGAGTGCAGCTCTGGAGTATAATACAGGATGTAACTCAGGATCAGTACAGGATAAGTAATGTAATGTATGCACACAGTGACTCCACCAGCAGAATAGTGAGGGCAGCTCTGGGGTATAATACAGGATGTAACTCAGGATCAGTACAGGATAAGTAATGTATGCACACAGTGACTCCACCAGCAGAATAGTGAGGGCAGCTCTGGGGTATAATACAGGATGTAACTCAGGATCAGTACAGGATAAGTACTGTAATGTATGCACACAGTGACTCCACCAGCAGAATAGTGAGCGCAGCTCTGGAGTATAATACAGGATGTAACTCAGGATCAGTACAGGATAAGTAATGTAATGTATGTACACAGTGACTGCACCAGCAGAATAGTGAGGGCAGCTCTGGGGTATAATACAGGATGTAACTCAGGATCAGTACAGGATAAGTAATGTAATGTAAGTACACAGTGACTGCACCAGCAGAATAGTGAGTGCAGCTCTGGAGTATAATACAGGATGTAACTCAGGATCAGTACAGGATAAGTAATGTAATATATGTACACAGTGACTGCACCAGCAGAATAGTGAGTGCAGCTCTGGAGTATAATACAGGATGTAACTCAGGAGCAGTACAGGATAAGTAATGTAATGTATGTACACAGTGACTGCACTAGCAGAATAGTGAGTGCAGCTCTGGAGTATAATACAGGATGTAACTCAGGATCAGTACAGGATGAGTAATGTAATGTATGTACAGAGTGACTGCACCAATAGAATTGTGAGTGCAGCTCTGGAGTATAATACAGGATGTAACTCAGGATCAGTACAGGATAAGTAATGTAATATATGTACACAGTGACTGCACCAGCAGAGTAGTGAGTGCCGCTCTGGAGTATAGTACAGGATGTAACTCAGGATCAGTACAGAATGAGTAATGTAATGTATGTACACAGTGACTGCACAAGCAGAATAGTGAGTGCAGCTCTGGAGTATAGTACAGGATGTAACTCAGGATCAGTACAGAATGAGTAATGTAATGTATGTACACAGTGACTGCACCATTAGAATTGTGAGTGCAGCTCTGGGGTATAATACAGGATATAACTCAGGATCAGTACAGGATAAGTAATGTAATGTATGTACACAGTGACTGCACCAGCAGAATAGTGAGTGCAGCTCTGGAGTATAATACAGGATATAACTCAGGATCAGTACAGGATAAGTAATGTAATGTATGTACACAGTGACTGCACCAGCAGAGTAGTGAGTGCCGCTCTGGAGTATAGTACAGGATGTAACTCAGGATCAGTACAGAATGAGTAATGTAATGTATGTACACAGTGACTGCACAAGCAGAATAGAGAGTGCAGCTCTGGAGTATAGTACAGGATGTAACTCAGGATCAGTACAGAATGAGTAATGTAATGTATGTACACAGTGACTGCACCATTAGAATTGTGAGTGCAGCTCTGGGGTATAATACAGGATATAACTCAGGATCAGTACAGGATAAGTAATGTAATGTCTGTACACAGTGACTGCACCAGCAGAATAGTGAGTGCAGCTCTGGAGTATAATACAGGATATAACTCAGGATCAGTACAGGATAAGTAATGTATGTACACAGTGACTGCACCATTAGAATTGTGAGTGCAGCTCTGGAGTATAATACAGGATGTAACTGAACAAGTAATGTAATCGATTTACAATGTCAATGTATGGTGACAGAGCTACATATGTGTAATATATATATACAGTGCCTACAAGTAGTATTCAACCCCTGCAGATTTAGCTGGTTTGATAAGATGCAAATAAGTTAGAGCCTTCAAACTGCAAACGAGAGTAGGATTTATTAACAGAAGCATAAATCTTACAAAACAAAAAGTTATGTTGCTCAGTTGAATTTTAATAAATTTTAAACATAAAAGTGTGGGTCAATTATTATACAACCCTATGTTTAATATTTCGTGGAATAACCCTTGTTTGCAATTACAGCTAATAATCGTCTTTTATAAGACCTGATCAGGCCGGCACAGGTCTGTGGAGTTATCTTGGCCCACTCCTCCATGCAGATCTTCTCCAAGTTATCTAGGTTCTTTGGGTGTCTCATGTGGACTTTAATCTTGAGCTCCTTCCACAAGTTTTCAATTGGGTTAAGGTCAGGAGACTGACTAGGCCACTCCAACACCTTGACTTTTTCCCTCTTGAACCAGGCCTTGGTTTTCTTGGCTGTGTGCTTTGGGTCGTTGTCTTGTTGGAAGATGAAATTACGACTCATCTTAAGATCCTTGATGGAGGAGCGGAGGTTCTTGGCCAAAATCTCCAGGTAGGCCGTGCTATCCATCCTCCCATGAATGCGGACCAGATGGCCAGGCCCCTTGGCTGAGAAACAGCCCCACAGCATGATGCTGCCACCACCGTGCTTAACTGTAGGGATGGTATTCTTGGGGTCGTATGCAGTGCCATCCAGTCTCCAAACGTCACGTGTGTGGTTGGCACCAAAGATCTCGATCTTGGTCTCATCAGACCATAGAACCTTGAACCAGTCTGTCTCAGAGTCCTCCAAGTGATCATGAGCAAACTGTAGACGAGCCTTGACATGACGCTTTGAAAGTAAAGGTACCTTACGGGCTCGTCTGGAACGGAGACCATTGCGGTGGAGTACGTTACTTATGGTATTGACTGAAACCAATGTCCCCACTGCCATGAGATCTTCCCGGAGCTCCTTCCTTGTTGTCCTTGGGTTAGCCTTGACTCTTCGGACAAGCCTGGCCTCGGCACGGGAGGAAACTTTCAAAGGCTGTCCAGGCCGTGGAAGACTAACAGTGGTTCCATAAGCCTTCCACTTACGGATGATGCTCCCAACAGTGGAGACAGGTAGGGCCAACTCCTTGGAAAGGGTTTTGTACCCCTTGCCAGCCTTGTGACCCTCCACGATCTTGTCTCTGATGGCCTTGGAATGCTCATTTGTCTTTCCCATGTTGACCATGTATGAGTGCTGTTCACAAGTTTGGGGAGGGTCTTAAATAGTCAGAAAAGGCTGGCAAAAGAGATCATTAATCCACACATGTGAAGCTCATTATTCTTGGTGCCTGAACTACTTCTTAATACTTTAGGGGGACCAAACAGAATTCTTGTGGTTTGAGGAGTTGAATAATAAATGACACTCTGAATTAACTTTTAAACGTTTTTAAAAAAAAAAAATGAAAACAAAAATTTTTGCAGCAGTGCATTTCCCACTTCCAGGCTGATCTACAGTACAAATGTCACAATGCCAAGTTAATTCCGCATGTGTCAACCAGCTAAATCTGCAGGGGGTTGAATACTACTTGTAGGCACTGTATATATATATGCCTACAAGCCGTCCCTTATTACACAGTGCCTTCTCTTGTTATGAACAGTTCCGCCCCTTACATATCAGATTATATAGAGCCTTGATTTTTATTACTTAGCATCCTCTCTTGTTAACTGTGTAATGCAATGATGGCTGATGGAGCATGGGAAAGCTTCTTTTTTAATGGAGAATTTAATGGAGGAGCTGATGTCCTGGTCGTCTGGTCACCGGCTGCTCCATCAGCATTCATTTTATATTCTAACAAGAGAGGGGACTATGTGATAAAATAGGGCGCTGTGAATAACAAAAATAACAAGAATACACTATGTAAAAAACAGTGCTGTACTTTACAGCATAAGAAGCTATATAATAAGTGACGGCACCATATATTACTAGAGAGGATGGTACCTAATAAGGAACAGTGTTATACATAATTAAAGAGAAAACTATATAACTAAGGATGGTGTTATACATAATAAGTGAGTACACTGTTCATATGTCCATTATAAGTCCCCCTTACTCCCATCCCAATCCACATCCCTCATTGTCCTCCCCCACATCCATCATTGTCCTCTTCACTACCCCCCATTATTGCCCTCTCCACCACCTCCATCATTGTACTCTCCCCCTCATCTATCATTGTTCTCTACACCACCCCCATTATTGCACTCTCCATCACCCCATCATTGCCCTCTCCAACATCCCAATCATTGTTCTCACCTACTACCTCCATCATTGCCCTCTCCACCACCTCCATCATTGTTCTCTCCATCACCTCCATGATTGCCCTCTCCACCACCCCAATCATTGTTTTCCCCTCCACCTCAATCATTGCCCCCTCCACCATCCCAATCATTGCTCTCCCCACCACCTCCATCATTGCCCTCTCCAACACCTCAATCATTGTTCTCCCCCACCACCTCAATCATTGCCCTCTTCACCGCCCCATTATTAGACATCCTGCAGGCCCCCCCACCTCAGGGCCCAGTGCAGCTGCACCAGCAGTATGTAAACCCCTGGGATAAGCAATGTAATGTATGTTCACAGTGGCTGCACCAGAAGAATAGGGAGTACAGCTCAGGAGTATAATAGAGCAGGGGTCCCCAACCGCCGGTCTGCGGCCCATTACCGGGCCGTAGCAGTTCTGTTGCCAGGCCGCGGAGCCACGGCACGGAACGCTGTACACACATGGAGCCGGCGGCTGCAGCACTGTAGTGACAGCTACAGCCGCTGGCAGGGCCGGCTCCAGGTTTTTATGGGCCCCGGGTGAAAGAGCCTCAGTGGGCCCCTTTAACACAGACCACGATTCATGATGCACAGATACGGCAGAGAAATATGGGTATTTTACTATGCCAAACACTTCTTTTCTTCCATTACATGACTGATATCTATTGTAAATTGTACAATAGCTCAAAAACCGCCAAATCCTCACAGCACACAGTACAGACTGGACAGTACAGTCCTCCATACAATATTATGGGCACCACAGTCTCCCCCTCATCACCCATATAATACCCCATGCAGGATGTCACCCCCCATATAATGCTCCATACAGAATACTGGACCCAAAATAATGCTCCATACAGAATACTGGACCCAAAATAATGCTCCATACAGGATACTGGTCCCCATATAATGCTCCATACAAAATATGGAGCTCTCCTCTGCGCTGTACTGCGTTCTGCACTGTTACGGCTCAGGAAAGGGCGCTGTGGAAAGACTCCCCATTATCATCATGATTGTCTCCCCATCATCATCATTGCCTCCTTATCATCATCATTGCCTCCCCATCATCATCATGGCCTCCCCATTATCATCAATGCCTGCCCATCATCATCATCATCTCCTCCCCATCATCATCTCCCCATCATCAATGCCTGCCCATTATCATCAATGCCTGCCCATTATCATCATCTTCTCCACATCATCATCAATGCCTCCCCATTATCAGCAATGCCTGCCCATCATCATCTTCTCCCCATCATCAATGCCTGCCCATTATCATCAATGCCTGCCCATTATCATCATCTTCTCCCCATCATCATCAATGCCTCCCCATTATCAGCAATGCCTGCCCATCATGATCATCATCTCCTCCCCATCATCATCAATGCCTGCCCATCATCATATTCTCCCCATCATCAATGCCTGCCCATTATCATCAATGCCTGCCCATTATCATCATCTTCTCCCCATCATCATCAATGCCTCCCCATTATCAGCAATGCCTGCCCATCATCATCTTCTCCCCATCATCAATGCCTGCCCATTATCATCAATGCCTGCCCATTATCATCATCTTCTCCCCATCATCATCATCAATGCCTCCCCATTATCAGCAATGCCTGCCCATCATCACACACAGACAGCACACAAGCACTCTCTCACATACATACACACACACATACACACACACATACATACACACACAAAGCACCGCACTACATATACACAGAGACACACACACACACGCCTTACCTGTCCGGCGTCCCCGCGCTCTGTGCCACAGCCGGTCGCTGAATGATGACGTCATTCAGCGGCGCTGCTGTGAGAGGAAGCGCCGCGCCCCCTGGAGCCCAGAGCTGCGGCAGCGGAGGCACGGGAGAGGTAAGTATTGTGCCAGCTGCTGCCGGGGCCCTGAGCAAGCGGGGGGGGGCCCAGTGGCGGCGCTGACACCGCTCTCCTCCGCTAACGGGCGCGGGGGTGCCAGACTGCGAGTGGGCCCCCCCGCCTGCTCAGGGCCCCGGCACTTGCCCGGGTGTGCCGGGTGCTGACGCCGACCCTGGCCGCTGGCTTCAAGAAGACATGGATACTTACCTTCCGTCGCTGCATCCCTGTCGGCTGTGGCAGCTTCATCCAGCGCTGAGCGGTGACGTAGTACCGCTCATTAAAGTAATGAATATTGACGTGACGCCACTCCCATAGGCGTGGCGTCCATATTCATGCCCTTAATGAGCGGTACTATTTCACCGCACTGCCAGGAGGAAGCTGCCGCGGCGACAGGTATGCAAGGGACCTGCAGCGACGGAGCGAGGAGGGTAATTATGATGGGGAGGAGGGTAAGTATGATGGGGGGGAGGACGGGGGAGCCCAGCGGAGCCATGCATACAGGATGGGAGGGGAGCCATGCATACAAGGATAAGAGGGTGGAGGGGAGCCATGCATACAAGGATGGAAGGGTGGAGCGGAGCCATATATACAAGGATGTGAGGGTGGGAGCGGAGCCATATATACAAGGATGTGAGGGTGGGAGTGGAGCCATATATACAATGATGTGAGGGTGGAGGGGAGCCATGCATACAAGGATGTGAGGGTGAGAGCGGAGCCATATATACAAGGATGGGAGGGTGGAAGCGGAGCCATGTATACAGGATGGGAGGGTGGGAGCGGAGCCATGTATATAGGGTGGGAGCGGAGCCATATATACAAGGATGGGAGGGTGGAGCGGAGCCATGTATATAGGATTAGAGGGGGAGGGGAGGGGAGACATGCATACAAGGATAAGAGGGTGGAGGGGAGCCATGCATACAAGGATGGAAGGGTGGAGCGGAGCCATATATACAAGGATGTGAGGGTGGGAGCGGAGCCATGTATACAGGATGGGAGAGTGGAGCGGAGCCATATATACAAGGATGGGAGGGTGGAGCGGAGCCATGTATACAAGGATGGAGGGTGGAGCGGATCCATGTATACAAGGATAGGAGGGTGGGAGCGGAGCCATATATACAGGATGGGAGATTGGGAGCGGAGCCATGTATACAGGATGGGAGGGTGGGAGCGGAGCCATGTATACAGGATGGGAGGGTGGGAGCGGAGCCATATATACAGGATGGGAGGTTGGGAGCGGAGCCATGTATACAGGATGGGAGGGTGGGAGCGGAGCCATGTATACAGGATGGGAGGGTGGGAGCGGAGCCATGTATACAGGATGGGAGGGTAGGAGCGGAGCCATGTATATAGGATGGGAGGGTGGGAGCGGAGCCATATAAACAAGGGTGGGAGCGGAGCCATGCATACAAGGGTGGGAGCGGAGCCTTGTATACAAGGGTGGGAGCGGAGCCTTGTATACAAGGGAGTCACATTCACATTATAAATGTTATAATTAAATGATGAGTATGCACTACTACTAAACTACAACCCCGTCCATAGCCCCGCCCCCTTATGACCAAAGTCCCACCCCTGCCACACCTCCATCCCCGCCCTGCCGGGCCATGGAAGAATGGTCTTTCTTGAAGCCGGTCCCTGGTGCAAAAAAGGTTGGGGACCACTGTAATAGGGGATATAACTAAGGATCACTAAGTAATGTAATGTATGTACACAGTAACTGCACCAGCAGAATAGTGAGTGCAGCTCTGGGGTATAATACAGGATGTAACTCAGGATCAGTACAGGATCAGTAATGTAATGAATGTACACAGTGACTCCACCAGCAGAATAGTGAGTGTAGCTCTGGAGCATAATACAGGATGTAACACAGGATCAGAACAGGATAAGTAATGTAATGTATGTACACAGTGACTGCACCAGCAGAATAGTGAGTGCAGCTCTGGAGCATAATACAGGATGTAACACAGGATCAGAACAGGATAAGTAATGTAATGTATGTACACAGTGACTCCATCAGCAGAATAGTGAATGCAGCTCTGGAGTATAATACAGGATGTAACTCAGGATCAGTATAGGATGAGTAATGTAATGTATGTACACAGTGACTGCACCAGCAGAATAGTGAGTGCAGCTCTGGAATATAATACAGGATGTAACTCAGGATCAGTATAGGATAAGTAATGTAATATATGTACACAGTGACTCCATCAGCAGAATAGTGAGTGCAGCCCTGGGTATAATACAGGGTGTAACTCAGGATCAGTACAGGATAAGTAATGTATTGTATATACATAGTGACTCCACCAGCAGAATAGTGAGTGCAGCTCTGGAATATAATACAGGATGTAACTCAGGATCAGTATAGGATAAGTAATGTAATGTATGTACACAGTGACTCCACCAGCAGAATAGTGAGTGCAGCTCTGGAGTATAATACAGGATGTAACTCAGGATCAGTATAGGATCAGTAATGTAATGTATGTACACAGTGACTGCACCAGCAGAATAGTGAGTGCAGCTCTGGAATATAATACAGGATGTAACTCAGGATCAGTATAGGATGAGTAATGTAATGTATGTACACAGTGACTGCACCAGCAGAATAGTAAGTGCAGCTCTGGAGTATAATACAGGATATAACTCAGGATCAGTACAGGATAAGTAATGTAATGTATGTACACAGTGACTCCACCAGCAGAATAGTGAGTGCAGCTCTGGAGTATAATACAGGATATAACTCAGGATCAGTACAGGATAAGTAATGTAATGTATGTACACAGTGACTCCACCAGCAGAATAGTGAGTGCAGCTCTGGAGTATAATACAGGATGTAACTCAGGATCAGTACAGGATAAGTAATGTAATGTATGTACACAGTGACTCCACCAGCAGAATAGTGAGTGCAGCTCTGGAGTGTAATACAGGATGTAACTCAGGATCAGTACAGGATAAGTAATGTAATGTATGTACACAGTGACTCCACCAGCAGAATATTGAGTGCAGCTCTGGAGTATAATACAGGAGGTAACTCAGGATCAGTACAGGATAAGTAATGTAATGTATGTCTGTGTCGACCCGCCACCACAATTGTGGGTTACCAGGGCAATGGGGTACTCAGAGCCGAGCCCGTAGAAGTCTATGGGGATTGTCACAGGTAGCTGTGGCTCGGTCTGTGGCCCGGGCGGTCTGGCGTATGTTGGGGATATATTTACAGGGGATAAGTTTATATACAGTTCGTGACGCCACCTGTAGTCTTCTGGTAATTTATACCAGCGCTGCTGTAGATCTCTGAGGGGATGGTGATGCAGCTAGATGTCGGGTCCCCTACAGGTGGGACTGGTCCCTCAGATCGGGAGTTAGGTAGGGATTGTGCAGGCATGCAATAATAACTCAGTCTCACACGGTCAGCGTCTTTCCATACCTTTACTTGTAAGATGTTCAAGCAGGTCCCAGGGAGGCTGATGGGTTGGTGGAGGATGAGCTTTGAGGCAACAGCTAAGCAACTTAGGGGCCTCCTTTACTTTCAATACAAGATGAGTACGACCAGCCTGAAGCGTAGTCCCCTCTATGATTCCAGCTAATCCAAAGCTGTATTTCCCAGTCAGGTTTGTGGTGGAGCCTTTCTGTGAGGGAGCTGAATTCTTATTTTGTCCTGCAGAGACTCAAAGTCTTCACTTCCCCTGACCCCAGTTACGTACTGACTATAAGGGGCTTGTTTGCCGCGACCTAGGGTCCGGTAAATCTCTGGTTTTCTCTTCACTATGCTTGTAGCTAATAGTGATCCTTCGGTCCCCAGTGACCGGTAGCAATGTGCAGGACTCTTCCAAGCCAAACGCACTTTTCCAATAATCTTCCTTCCACTTTGCCCTTCGATTTGCTCGACTCTTAATAGCTAGTTCAGTCTTTCTTCCAGTGGGGCACAGCTCTGACTAGGCTAAGGTGAATTAAACCACCTGTACCAGCCTCCACTTTCTGAACTGCTGACAGACTTAAACTGGACACGTCTACTCTGTCCAAGGACAGGAAACTGACTGACTAGAAAATCACTCCCTCCCACACCCCTGCTGGGTGTGTCAGAAGTGTACATGATGTCATGAAGAGACCTTAACTGTTACCTCTCCACTCATCCTCCTGGTATTGTGTACCAGGGCTACACATTCCCCCATGGTAAACGACAGCACTCCCGGCTGTAAAATATAAAAGAGACATTTTGTTTATGCAATAAACATTAAACAATAAACAGTAATGCGTCCCATCCGGGAGGTGAGGATATCTTGAACGTTACAAACATTAACATTTTATATAGAAATACAAAAGTATTAAATAGCATTCAATAAATATACGGTATACTTGTGAAGGACCCGCACCAAACCTTCAACGTGGGTCCTGGGTGGGCTGCAGGACATCCGAATGCAGACCTCACTCAGTGCCACACCACACGGGTTTTTGGTTCAGAGGTAAGTCAAGGTTTCATGTGAAACCATTAAAAAGGCACAAAGTGCAACTATTTACAGGATACAGTTTTTGGGCTGGCTCAGTCCTCAGCCTCTGAGTCCATTGTTAAACGAAGACATAATAGGGAAAACACATTTATATATATAGACTTTTACAATGTTCACATAAATTCGTTATAACTACTGCTGATATCTAATGGGTAATTTCCCTTTTGTGATTCTCTCTGATCTACGTGGTGTAGTTTCAGGTATATCAAGTTGCGATCTGTCTGCACTGCGTAACGGCAAACTATAGAACTGCCTTAATCTTTCTATGGATCTGGCAAGCGTACTGATGGCTGGGCGGTGTGAGTCAGCTTCACCAGGGATCCCATAGTATGGGCGCTGCTTCAGATGATCCATCTTGAGGTTCCACAGGTTGAGGTGTTGCTGGGATGGGTAACTCCTGAGCGGGCTCAACTGGCACCACAGGCACAACTGGAGGTAGAACTTCCTCTTGTGGCTGATAAAACTGCAACACTGGAATTATCACAGCATCTCCCAGTCTAGGCCAATCCGCAGGAAAATCTCCCAGATCGGTGTGTATGACCTCTTCCTTTCTTTCTCCTTGATTGAGGACAGGGTTCTTTTCACAACTCTTTAAGTGTTCTGGACACAATTTCAAATGATCTCTGGACACAGTGGTTGTTGTTTCTTCCTCCGTCTTTACTGACGACACAGACTTTTCTATTGTCATATTTAGAATCTTGTATGACGTAGGGTTCTTGCTCCCACTGATTATCCAGTTTATGCATCTTCCTTTTTCTCTTTAATACTACCTCTCCAGGCATCAAAGGCTTGGCAGGAGCATTTCGGTTGTAAACATCTTCCTGTTTCTCCCGTGCCTTATTGAGACTTTCCTCCACACAGATTTGTACTCTTCTGTATTGCTCTTGCCGATTGACGTCCCAGTTTTCCACGGCGTCGTCCGCCTCCGGTTCTACCACTCCAAGTTCTAGATCCATTGGTAGTTTTCCGGGCCTTGCTCTCATAAGATAGGCTGGAGTGCAGTTAGTTGAGCTTACAGGTATATGATTATACAAATCAACCAAATCAGGTAGTAAGTCCGGCCATCGATTCCTGTCTTCCAACGGTATGGATCTCAACAAGTCAAGGACAATATGGTTCATCTTTTCACAGAGACCGTTGGTTTGAGGGTGGTATGGTGTCGTTCTAATTTTCTTGCACCCGTACATATGACAGAATTCCTTGAATAAATCGGCTTCAAAAGCAGGTCCCTGATCGGTTAAGACTTGCTCCGGATACCCATGCGGTCTACAAAAGCTTGCTTGAAAGGTCTTCGCGGCCGTCACTGCGGTCTGGTCCTTAACTGGAACGACTACCAGAAATCTGGAGTAATGGTCTACCATGGTCAAGGCGTATGAGTATCCAGATCTACTTGGCGACAATTTGACGTGGTCCAGGGCCACAATCTCCAGGGGACGAGTCGTCCGGATAGGTTGCAGGGGGGCCTTCTGACTTCCGTAGTCCTTTCTTCTGAGACCACAGGGTCCACAGTTCCGACACCACCTCTCGATGGAGCTGCGCATCCCTACCCAGTAGAACCGGCATCTCAACAGGGTCTCCAGCTTTCTCCAGCCAAAGTGTCCTGCTTGATCGTGGTACGCTTCCAACACCATTGGGACGTCTGCCTTGGGGACCACGATTTGCCAGACCATTTCATGGGTTCTGGGGTTGACGTATCTTCTGCACAACTTCTCACGGTATAGGAACAACCTGCTTTTCTCGTTCCACAGGAGCTTGGCTGACATAGGTGCATCCTTTTCCAAGGAGGAACCTTCCTGTTTTAACAACTCCTTGATGCGGCTGACCACTGGATCACTGTCCTGAGTCTCTTTCCAGCTGTGATGGGGTAAAGGATTTAATGTTGCACCATACTGCTTTCTGTGAACTCGATGCTCGTGGACTACCCCATTTCGATGGAACGCGGGTAGCTCAATTTCTTCCAGGTCGTCCGATTCTTCTTCCGTATCAGAGTCATGCGGCATTCGGGACAACGCATCAGCATTAGCATTCTTTCGACCTGCCCGGTACTTGATAGTAAACTGGTAATTGGACAACCGAGCCATCCAACGCTGCTCCATGGCGCCCAGCTTGGCGGTTTCCAGGTGCGTTAACGGGTTGTTGTCTGTGTACGCCGTGAACTTATTGGAGGCCAGATAGTGCTTAAATCTTTCAGTAATGGCCCAGACCAGCGCCAGAAACTCCAGCTTGAAGCTGCTATAATTTTCCGGATTCCTCTCCGTTGGCCTGAGTTTTCTGCTAGCATAAGCGATGACTTTTTCTTGGCCATTCTGCTTCTGACTGAGAACTGCTCCCAGCCCTTCATTACTGGCGTCGGTGTACAACAGGAACGGTTGGCTGTAATCAGGATAGGTTAAGATCTCATCACCTGTCAGGATCTCTTTCATCTTTTGGAATGCTTCAGCCTGTTCTTTACCCCAATTAAAGGGAGGGTTTCGGCTCTTTAAGGATTGTCCTACCAGGAGGTCCTGTAAAGGAGCTGCCTTCTTCGTGTAATCTTTCACGAATCTCCTGTAGTAACCCGTTAGTCCCAGGAACTGTCGCACTTCCTTAAGGTTTTTCGGCTCCGGCCACTTCTGGATGGCGGTGACTTTCTCTGGGTCCGGCGCTACTCCTTCCGAACTGACGATGTGCCCCAAGTATTGTACCTTCTGTTTGAGTAGATGGCATTTTGAGGGTTTTAATTTCATCCCGTACCTGGACAGGGACTCGAATACTTCTGCCAGGTGCTTCAGATGGTCCTCATAAGTCTTGGAATACACGATGACGTCGTCTAGGTATAGCAGCACGGTTTCAAAATTGAGATGTCCCAGACAGTTTTCCATCACTCTCTGAAATGTTCCTGGGGCACTACTGAGCCCAAACGGCATTCTGTCGAACTCACAGAGCCCCATTGGGGTGGTGAAAGCCGTTTTCCTCACGATCCTCCTCAGCCACAGCCACTTGCCAGTAACCACTAGTCAGATCAAGGGTAGAAAAGTAGTTAGCCGTTTTCAGAGCAGCTAAAGATTCCTCTATACGTGGTAACGGGTATGCATCCTTGTGTGTTATGCGGTTCACCTGCCTGTAATCCACACACATTCTCATACTACCATCTTTCTTTTTAACCAGAACTAGAGGGGCTGCCCAGGGGCTACAACTATCCCTTATCACCCCGGCTTTCTTCATATCATTCAACATTTCTTTAGCCTTCTGATAATGAGCTGGAGGTATGGGCCTATACCGCTCTTTGATGGGAGGATGACTGCCTGTAGGGATATGATGTTGTACTCCCTTAATTGTCCCAAAATCAAGTGGATTTTTGCTAAACACTTGGGCGTACTCTTGCACCACCCGTAATACCCCTTGCTTCTGGTGAGCGGGAGTGGTGTCCGTCCCAACATGGAGTTGCTGACACCACTCCGCCACCTGAGTTGCTGGGTCATTGTCCTCCTCTATTTGACAGGAGTCTAAGGACTCAGCCGGGAGAATAGAATTATTATCAACAGCATGAAGTTTAGCAATGGTTGCATAACGGGGTAAGTTTACCTCATCATCTCCCCAATTGAGAAGCCGTACCGGTACTCTTCCATTCACCACTTCTACTACTCCTCTAGCAGTCATAAGTGTAGGTCTATGTTCTGAATGGTGGGGTTCTACTACAGCTTGGTAATTCTGTCCTCTCAGACCTATGGCTGCCCTGCACCAAATGATCATTTCACTCATTGGGGGTATCACAATAGGATCTGAGTCAGTGACCCGTACATTACCAATTTCGCCGTCGGTAAGCTTCGCTTGCTGCTGACACACCAGGGCCCGGATCTCTCTTTGGATTACTCCTCTCTGCCTTGGTCGGGCAATCTCAGCGAGCTGTTGGAGTAAGAACACAACTTCTCCCAAACAATTACCGATAATGTTAGTACCCAAAATGATATTTAAACCGTTCTCCTCATTTACAGTCTTTACTACCAGAAGCCCTTGGTCTTTCAACTCCTCTCTGCCCACCTTTACATCTACACATTTTGTTCCGAGTACTTCTACAGGAAGACCATTCGAAGCATACACAGTAAAGTCAAGGCTCGGAGGTTTAAGACTGTCCATTGACCAGTACTTGGTATATAGAGCATCAGGTATTAGGGTCACCTGCGACCCAGTGTCTAACAATGCTGGAACAGCAATACCATCTAGAATAATAGACAGGTAGGGTCGCCCGCCCACATACCTGCGGTTCCAGTCTAGGGGGCCTGACGGGTATTCTCCTGGGTGTTGGCCCTTGGACCCAGGTTCTGCCCGTTTAAAGGACACTGTGTAGACAGATGACCTTTCCGGTTGCAGCGATAACAGATGATCTCTCGACGAGAAGGGTGTTGATCAGAGGTTGCTCCTGGGGGTGGCGTTGTCCTCCTCCGGGGGGGCGACGTCTTCTTTCTTCTCCGGTGCATCCACGGGACGTCTTCTGGGCAGTCAGCTAACAAGATCTTTCCTTCCTCCTCTTTCCGCAGCTGTAGGGCACTCATCACAGCGGCCAGATTTTTAGTCAGCTGGCGCACCTCTGAGCGCAGACAGTCCAATTCACTAGGAGGTGTCACCTGCGCTTTGGCTTCAGCCACTAGCGGGGAAAAGGGGGTTACTGCCGGTTCCGGAGTGACTTCAGCCTGATGATGTTGGGTGGCCACCTCAGGTTTGCCCAGGGGCCTTAGCCCTTTTATTGCCATGTCCTTTAGGGCATCAAAGGTAGCATCCGGATGATCTAAGGACCACCAATTTACAGTTCTGCGTTCCTCTGGGGATCTCAATCCCTGTATAAATTGTTCTTTCAACATTTTATTCTCGTCGATAGCATTTAAATTGTTAATTTGCTTGAGTGCTTTCAGGGCTCCCTGTAGTCGGCAAGCGTAGTCCCGGATGCTGTCACCTGGCTGTTGTGAACAGTGATAGAAGGCCATCCGGAGATCCGTTTCTGTGCGGTCTTCAAATATGGCATGCAGCTTCAGGAAGATCGCAGGTACCGACTCCTGATCAACGGTATCCCAAGTCTCCACTTCCCTTTCAGCAGCGCCAGTTAGCTGCCCTATTAGCACAGCAGCTTTTTGTCTCTCAGGCATGGAGTACATTTCCAGGATGCTGCATAACTTCCGCTTGAAGCCTGCTAATGTGCCTGGCCCACCGCTGTATTGGGGAAGCCATTTCGCCCCAGGCATATATGGGAGCGTTAGTGGCATGATCGGGACTACCGGACCGGGTGCAGGGCCTGCGCCCCCATCTGGCGCTACAATACCAGACGGTGCGGGATTGGGGCCTCCGGCTGGGGCCGCACTGTCAGCCGGTTGTTGTGACATCATAGCGCCCCCTTGGTTAAACGGAGCCTACCGGTTTCAGACGCTGCTATTTCACAGGCACCGCAGTGGGAACAGGACCTTCGTCGCAGGCGCTCTGATGTCAGAGCGTTCACTTCCTGTTGCAGGACCTGCCGCTGAGTCAGAGCCGGGGCGTGTCCAAGACTTTGCGCGCTCTTTCAGGTACGCCCACCTTCTTCTCCAGCGCCTGAGGGCGCGAATCTGGCGGCAAATATGGCGGTATTTGGCGCCAAACAATAGCAACAGTCTTTTTCACCAAAACACTCCACAGGCACACAGGGCTCGCAATGCTGCAAGTTTCGTATCCTGTTCGTGACGCCAAGTTTTTTGTGTCGACCCGCCACCACAATTGTGGGTTACCAGGGCAATGGGGTACTCAGAGCCGAGCCCGTAGAAGTCTATGGGGATTGTCACAGGTAGCTGTGGCTCGGTCTGTGGCCCGGGCGGTCTGGCGTATGTTGGGGATATATTTACAGGGGATAAGTTTATATACAGTTCGTGACGCCACCTGTAGTCTTCTGGTAATTTATACCAGCGCTGCTGTAGATCTCTGAGGGGATGGTGATGCAGCTAGATGTCGGGTCCCCTACAGGTGGGACTGGTCCCTCAGATCGGGAGTTAGGTAGGGATTGTGCAGGCATGCAATAATAACTCAGTCTCACACGGTCAGCGTCTTTCCATACCTTTACTTGTAAGATGTTCAAGCAGGTCCCAGGGAGGCTGATGGGGTTGGTGGAGGATGAGCTTTGAGGCAACAGCTAAGCAACTTAGGGGCCTCCTTTACTTTCAATACAAGATGAGTACGACCAGCCTGAAGCGTAGTCCCCTCTATGATTCCAGCTAATCCAAAGCTGTATTTCCCAGTCAGGTTTGTGGTGGAGCCTTTCTGTGAGGGAGCTGAATTCTTATTTTGTCCTGCAGAGACTCAAAGTCTTCACTTCCCCTGACCCCAGTTACGTACTGACTATAAGGGGCTTGTTTGCCGCGACCTAGGGTCCGGTAAATCTCTGGTTTTCTCTTCACTATGCTTGTAGCTAATAGTGATCCTTCGGTCCCCAGTGACCGGTAGCAATGTGCAGGACTCTTCCAAGCCAAACGCACTTTTCCAATAATCTTCCTTCCACTTTGCCCTTCGATTTGCTCGACTCTTAATAGCTAGTTCAGTCTTTCTTCCAGTGGGGCACAGCTCTGACTAGGCTAAGGTGAATTAAACCACCTGTACCAGCCTCCACTTTCTGAACTGCTGACAGACTTAAACTGGACACGTCTACTCTGTCCAAGGACAGGAAACTGACTGACTAGAAAATCACTCCCTCCCACACCCCTGCTGGGTGTGTCAGAAGTGTACATGATGTCATGAAGAGACCTTAACTGTTACCTCTCCACTCATCCTCCTGGTATTGTGTACCAGGGCTACACATGTCCACAGTGACTCCCCCAGCAAAATAGTGAGTGCAGCTCTGGAGCATAATACAGGATGTAACTCAGGATCAGTACAGGATAAGTAATGTAATGTATGTACACAGTGACTGCACCAGCAGAATAGTGAGTGTAGCTCTGGAGTATAATGCAGGATGTAACACAGGATCAGAACAGGATAAGTAATGTAATGTATGTACACACTGACTGCACCAGCAGAATAGTGAGTGCAGCTCTGGAGTATAATACAGGAGGTAACTCAGAATCAGTACAGGATAAGTAATGTAATGTATGTACACAGTGACTGCACCAGCAGAATAGTGATGCAGCTCTGGAGTATAATACAGGATGTAACTCAGGATCAGTACAGGATAAGTAATGTAATGTATGTACACAGTGACTCCACCAGCAGAATAGTGAGTGCAGCCCTGGGTATAATACAGGGTGTAACTCAGGATCAGTACAGGATAAGTAATGTAATGTATGTACACAGTGACTCCACCAGCAGAATAGTGAGTGCAGCTCTGGAGTATAATACAGGATATAACTCCGGATCAGTACAGGATAAGTAGTGTAATGTATGTACACAGTGACTCCACCAGCAGAATAGTGAGTGCAGCTCTGGAGTATAATACAGGATGTAACTCAGGAACAGTACAGGATAAGTAATGTAATGTATGTACACAGTAACTGCACCAGCAGAATAGTGAGTGCAGCTCTGGGGTATAATACAGGATGTAACTCAGGATCAGTACAGGATCAGTAATGTAATGAATGTACACAGTGACTCCACCAGCAGAATAGTGAGTGTAGCTCTGGAGCATAATACAGGATGTAACACAGGATCAGAACAGGATAAGTAATGTAATGTATGTACACAGTGACTGCACCAGCAGAATAGTGAGTGCAGCTCTGGAGCATAATACAGGATGTAACACAGGATCAGAACAGGATAAGTAATGTAATGTATGTACACAGTGACTCCATCAGCAGAATAGTGAATGCAGCTCTGGAGTATAATACAGGATGTAACTCAGGATCAGTATAGGATGAGTAATGTAATGTATGTACACAGTGACTGCACCAGCAGAATAGTGAGTGCAGCTCTGGAATATAATACAGGATGTAACTCAGGATCAGTATAGGATAAGTAATGTAATATATGTACACAGTGACTCCATCAGCAGAATAGTGAGTGCAGCCCTGGGTATAATACAGGGTGTAACTCAGGATCAGTACAGGATAAGTAATGTATTGTATATACATAGTGACTCCACCAGCAGAATAGTGAGTGCAGCTCTGGAATATAATACAGGATGTAACTCAGGATCAGTATAGGATAAGTAATGTAATGTATGTACACAGTGACTCCACCAGCAGAATAGTGAGTGCAGCTCTGGAGTATAATACAGGATGTAACTCAGGATCAGTATAGGATCAGTAATGTAATGTATGTACACAGTGACTGCACCAGCAGAATAGTGAGTGCAGCTCTGGAATATAATACAGGATGTAACACAGGATCAGTATAGGATGAGTAATGTAATGTATGTACACAGTGACTGCACCAGCAGAATAGTAAGTGCAGCTCTGGAGTATAATACAGGATATAACTCAGGATCAGTACAGGATAAGTAATGTAATGTATGTACACAGTGACTCCACCAGCAGAATAGTGAGTGCAGCTCTGGAGTATAATACAGGATATAACTCAGGATCAGTACAGGATAAGTAATGTAATGTATGTACACAGTGACTCCACCAGCAGAATAGTGAGTGCAGCTCTGGAGTATAATACAGGATGTAACTCAGGATCAGTACAGGATAAGTAATGTAATGTATGTACACAGTGACTCCACCAGCAGAATAGTGAGTGCAGCTCTGGAGTGTAATACAGGATGTAACTCAGGATCAGTACAGGATAAGTAATGTAATGTATGTACACAGTGACTCCACCAGCAGAATAGTGAGTGCAGCTCTGGAGTATAATACAGGATGTAACTCAGGATCAGTACAGGATAAGTAATGTAATGTATGTACACAGTGACTGCACCAGTAGAATAGTGAGTGCAGCTCTGGAGTATAATACAGGATGTAACTGAACAAGTAATGTAATCGATTTACATTGTCACTCAGCTGTTTATACAGATTGATTCTTTATGTAATTTCTGCTGCAGTGGTGGACTGGGGTGCAAGGGCCCACCAGTAACATTGACTTTTGGGGGACCTACGTTTCACCTCCATAGAAATATTACTCTACCCTTGTTCACAAATTACCTATATCTCTATATAATAATAAACTGGCTAGTTTGGCAAATGAATGTCGAGATGCTGCTTTTTCTGTACAGAGTAACTCAAGTGAATTGTGCCAAGTACTGCCCATACAATAGGGTTGGTGGCTCAGATCTGTACAGGTGCCAGTCCGAGCCTGCTCTGCTGCCATAATCATAGGCTTCAAAAGATAGTTCTACTTAATCAATTTCAATAATTATTGATCAGGTTACTTTGACCTTTGACCCTGGACACATTCAAACAAGTGATTAGTTGAATTTACTTTGCTGTATTCCCCCAGAACCATTGTTATACATAGAACATGCACGTTGTCTTCTGTCAGGAGTCGAACCCAGTACCTCTTGTCCACTGGCCAGCAGCTCTACCATCTGAGCTATTCTGCTGTCTGCAAAGTTCCTTGCTGAACCCAGATACCATTGACTGTTCTTCCTGATTGGCTACACCTAGTGCTCTTTTGATTGGGCCTCTGATTGCCAATTACACACCCTATATAAACCTGGCCCTGTGGGTGTGTCATTGCGAGATTATTGAGCTCCAAGCCTTTAGTCAAGCGTTTCCTGCTGATCCATTGCTACAAACACTGCTCTCCTGTGAACCGACCTCGGCCTGCCTTCTGACTACGCTCTCCACCTGATCCATTGCTACAAACACTGCTCTCCTGTGAACCGACCTCGGCCTGCCTTCTGACTACGCTCTCCGCCTGATCCATTGCTACAAACACTGCTCTCCTGTGTATCGACCTCCGGCTGCCACCTGACTACGTTATCTGCCTGCTCCTCTGTTACCGAACTGCCTTTCCTGTGTACCGACCTCCGACTGCCACCTGACTACGTTATCCGCCTGATCCATTGCTACAAACACTGCTTTCCTGTGTACCGACCTCCGGCTGCCACCTGACTACGCTACCTGACTCTGCTTCCCCTAGTGTTTGCAGTAACATCGGCTCCAACCCAGACGGGATCTTGACAGAATAATCTCGCGCCAAAATGGAGTCCGCTGTGAACACCCTGAGACGGCAAGTTACGGAGCTTCAAAGTTTTTGTACTGACTCTCAAGGAAAATATGCCAAGTTACAAACTGATTTCACGGCGATACAACAGGAAGTAATTGAGCTACAAAAACAACTTCTGGACGTGCGCAATTCAGGGTCCGAATCAAACGCGCGGCTGCCGCTGCCTGCAAAGTTCAGTGGGGATCGCAAGCAGTACCGAGGATTCCTCAATCAATGCCGCATATACTTCCAGATGCAACCTGCTCCCTTTACCAGTGAGAGGAAGAAAGTTTTTTTCATGATAAATCTCCTGACGGATGAAGCTCTTGCTTGGGCTTCACCTTATGTAGAAAAGGACTATGACCTCCTTAATGACCTGGAAGCTTTCACCGCAGCTATGAATCAAATTTTTGATGACCCAAACCGCTGTGCCACAGCAGAAACCAAATTACATAATTTGCGCCAAGGACGTCGCTCTGTTGCGGAATACACATCGGAGTTCCGTCGCTGGGTGGCCGACACCACCTGGAATCCAGCGGCCCAGAGAAGTCAATTTCGACGAGGGTTATCAGAACCAGTGAAAGACGAGCTTGCCAGGGTTGAGACCCCTGACCAGTTGGAGGACTTTATTCAACTATGTATCCGGATTGACCAGAGACTTACTGAAAGGAGAAAGGAGAGACTGCGAGCACTTGGGAATAGCCCTGGCTTCTCATTTTCAGCATCGGACCACCAAGAAAAGACGCAAGGCGTGTCTGAACCGATGCAGATCGACGTCATCCGAAGACCACTCTCTGCACAGGAGAAGGAGAGGCGACGTGCAGAACATCTCTGCCTCTATTGTGGGGACCCTGGACACTATGCCATCAACTGTCCTAACAAAAGGACTATAGCCTTTACCAACAACAGGTCTGCCAGCAATATGGACCTTTCTCAGCAGTCGGATTCCATCTTGCAGACTATCTCATCAGTAACGCCAGAAATAGACAAAATACATACTACATCATCTCATTTTGTAATCCCCATTCAGGTTGTAATGGGCACCCAAAAAATACAATGCTCTGCCCTGTTGGATTCGGGAGCAGGAGGGAATTTTATGGACTTAAAATTTACACGTGATAATAATATTTCCAGTAGGACCAAATCCACACCAATTGAAATGGAAACGGTGGATGGATCACCCTTGTCTTCTGGACCTGTCACGCATGAGACAATCGAACTGGAGATTTGTATCGAACCGGATCATCATGAAGCTGTCAGTTTCCACCTTATCTCATCTCCGAAATTTCCGGTTATTCTAGGGATCCCCTGGTTTTCAGTCCATAACCCTTCTATCAACTGGGCATCAAGGACCATCACCTTTCCATCTGACTACTGTAAGAATAATTGTCATAAGGAACCCCCTGTTCTCCAACAAGTCCAAATCTCTGAGATTTCGCATGAGAAGGAAGAGAAACTACCTGTCACGCGGTCTTATGATATGTGTACGATGTCAGTAAACTATTCTTAAAAGAACAACACTCTATACAACATATAGATTAGCAACATCAGCATGTAAATATAGAATAGATTTACCTGACACGATATCCGTTGAACTCAGGGTTAATCTTGAGGACTTGATACACTGTCACAGGAAAGAGGAGGACCGGGGTCTAAGCGGACCCTAAACTGGGGTCCTAACTAATCCCTCAACCTGGAGGTACTGTTAAAGGTACAGAGGTCCAGGCCACCAGCGTAAACCCTGTCTCCTATCAATCCCTGCCAACTGTATTCTAGTCCTAAGAAGGACCCTGAATACCACCAAAGGGAATGAACAGGTAACGGTTAATGAACAGAAAGACATACAACAAAGACAAGACATAAAGTAAATAAAGTCTTACATACAACACTCACACACAGTAGGAACACCTAAGGTCTCAGAGAAAAAACTATAAGCTGTAAGAGTAAAAACAACTAAGGAGCTCTTAGCTTAAATATTCTCAGAACCAATCCAGTCTGCTAAACTACATGAATGCTTTCACCGGCGTCTAACACCCAGACTGGCAGAAATATAAAGGAAACTAATTAGAACATAATCAAAAGCAGCCGGGCGAGGCTGCACCTAGCCTTAGCAAAGAGCTAGGAAAAATTAACTCTCTCATTACCAAAAAACAAAGAAACAGCAGCTCAGCTGTGAGAAGTCAGAATGTGCAATCGCGACGATCTTCATGGCGATGCACCCATGACAGTACCCCCCCTTCTACGAGGGGCCTCCGGACCCTCATGACCAGGTCTGTCCGGGTGAGTTGTGTGAAAGGTCCGAACCAATCGATCTGCGTTAACATCAGACGCAGGGACCCACGTCCCCTCCTCAGGACCATACCCCCTCCACTGAACTAAGTACTGAAGGGATCGGCGACTGAGACGTGAGTCAATGATTTTCGACCCATGAATTTCCACGTTATCATTGACCACCACTGAAGGAGGTAGAGGTGACGGTATGACTGGTGCCACATACTTTTTAAGTAATGACTTGTGAAACACATTATGATTTTTAAACGTAGGAGGGAGGTCCAGACGAAATGCCACAGGATTAATTATGGAACTGATCCTGTACGGCCCGATGAATCTGGGACCCAACCTCCAGGAGGAAACTTTACGTTTTATATTCCTGGTAGACAACCAAACCAGATCGTTCACCTTCAGATCTAGACCAGAAACTCTCCTCCTATCAGCCATCCGTTTGTAACGGTTCCCCGTAACCTTCAGTCTTAAGCGATCTGGAACTATCAGTCTCCCTGGAAGTCCCACAGGGGCGTCCCCCTGAGCCCCCAATACCTCCCCCTCAAGCTCAGAGCATACAGCTGACACTACAACTCCCTCCTGAGGAATAGGAACCGGATCATCCGTCTTCCCGGCCCTTGGGAAAGTACGAGATAAGGCATCAGGAAGCAACTTTATTGAGCAGTCATATGCGCGATGAGGAGGAAACTCTTTACACCCCTCCTCTGAGAACATCTCCCCAAAGTCCTCCAGAAAAGGAGGCAAAGTCCTAGGCACAACCGCACCGATGACCGTGCTCATGCAGTTATTCTTGCAAAATTCACCCCACTGGCTTATCTTTCTGGATTGCCAATCAATCACTGGGTTATGTTTAGCCAACCAAGGAAGTCCCAACACAATAGGAGTAGGTAGACCCTCCAACACATAACAAGACAATTGCTCTTTATGTATTGCCCCTACTCGAAGATCTATGTTATGAACAGCTTGTACCAAGCTACCTTGACCAAGAGGTCTAGAATCAATAGAGAGTATAGGGACCGGTTTGGCCAATACACTCAGTTGCATACCATGCACCTGGGCAAACCGAGCGTCCACCAAATTAGCCCCGGACCCACTATCAAGAAAAACAGAAATCCTCTCAGTTCTAGTACCAATCACCACCTCCGCAGGCACGAGAAACTGAGAGGGATTTGGGACGAAATACACACTCCCAGGTTAACTCCTTGGCTCAAAGAGGTCCGGGATGGACACCCCCCAACAAAATGTCCCTCTCTCCCGCAAAAGAAACACCTTCTAGTCTTGCGGCGCACCGCCGATTCCCTCCTACAAAATGATGTCCCTCCCAACTGCATGGGTTCCTCAGAACAGACCAGGGGAACCTCAGTATAAGGGACTTTAGTAGTAGGTGGAGTCATCATGGGGGGCGGAGTTACCTCGCGTCTTCCCCGAAGTCGTCTATCAATGCGAATAGCGAGGGCCATAGCAGCCTCCAGTGATGGAGGAGAATCATACTGAGCCAACACATCTTTTAATTTGTCAGACAACCCTTGACAAAACTGGCTCCTAAGAGCTGGGTCATTCCACTGAGTATTTGTTGCCCATCTACGGAACTCAGAAGAATATTCCTCCGCTGGACGATTTCCTTGCCGTATTTTACGTAACCTTGTTTCAGCAAGGGAGACTCGATCCGGATCATCATATACCAGACCCAGGGCAGTAAAAAATCGATCCACTGACTGGAGATCTGGGGAGCCTGGAGGAATAGAGAACGCCCAAGATTGAGGGTCCCCTTGTAAGAGCGAGATAACAATTCCCACCCTCTGCTCTTCACTCCCAGATGACCGAGGCCGCAGCCGAAAGTACAATTTACATGCCTCCCGGAAAGTAAAAAATTTGTCCCGCCCACCAGTGAACCTGTCCGGGAGAGCAACCTTAGGTTCAGATCTGGTTTGCTCCGGGAGGGACAAAACCTTGGACTTAATGTCTGCAAATTCCATGGACAACCCCTGCAACTGCCGGGCCAGCTGGGCTACTGGATCCATGACAGCGGGGGAGAATCTTTAGTTGGGCCGGTGAAAATGTCACGCGGTCTTATGATATGTGTACGATGTCAGTAAACTATTCTTAAAAGAACAACACTCTATACAACATATAGATTAGCAACATCAGCATGTAAATATAGAATAGATTTACCTGACACGATATCCGTTGAACTCAGGGTTAATCTTGAGGACTTGATACACTGTCACAGGAAAGAGGAGGACCGGGGGTCTAAGCGGACCCTAAACTGGGGTCCTAACTAATCCCTCAACCTGGAGGTACTGTTAAAGGTACAGAGGTCCAGGCCACCAGCGTAAACCCTGTCTCCTATCAATCCCTGCCAACTGTATTCTAGTCCTAAGAAGGACCCTGAATACCACCAAAGGGAATGAACAGGTAACGGTTAATGAACAGAAAGACATACAACAAAGACAAGACATAAAGTAAATAAAGTCTTACATACAACACTCACACACAGTAGGAACACCTAAGGTCTCAGAGAAAAAACTATAAGCTGTAAGAGTAAAAACAACTAAGGAGCTCTTAGCTTAAATATTCTCAGAACCAATCCAGTCTGCTAAACTACATGAATGCTTTCACCGGCGTCTAACACCCAGACTGGCAGAAATATAAAGGAAACTAATTAGAACATAATCAAAAGCAGCCGGGCGAGGCTGCACCTAGCCTTAGCAAAGAGCTAGGAAAAATTAACTCTCTCATTACCAAAAAACAAAGAAACAGCAGCTCAGCTGTGAGAAGTCAGAATGTGCAATCGCGACGATCTTCATGGCGATGCACCCATGACACTACCACCTCAATATCAGCAGTTCTCTGATGTCTGCAGTAAGAAGAAAGCAGATCAATTACCTCCTCACCGTCCTTACGACTGTCCCATTGAATTGCTGCCAGGAGCAACCATTCCATTTGGACGGATTTACAATCTTTCCGAACCTGAATTGAAGGTATTAAGAAAGTTCCTGGATGAAAATTTAGAGAAAGGCTTTATTCGACCTTCCACATCTCCAGCTGGGGCACCCCTGTTTTTTGTTGAAAAGAAAGACTCCACTCTGCGGCCATGTATTGACTACAGAGAGATGAATAATATCACTGTCAAGAATCGCTACCCGCTACCCTTGATTCCTGAACTATTTGGGAGACTCCGTTCTGCGAAAATCTTTACGAAGCTGGATCTTAGAGGGGCTTACAACCTCATACGGATTCGCCCAGGAGATGAGTGGAAGACCGCCTTCAGAATGAGATATGGACATTTTGAATCTCTGGTTATGACCTTTGGTCTTAGCAATGCCCCAGCCACCTTTCAACATTTTATTAATGATGTATTTCGAGATTTCTTGGACCAATTCGTTGTGGCTTATCTCGATGACATTCTTATATTTTCAGACACCTTGGAAGAGCATCGCAGGCACGTCCAGTTAGTCTTGGAACGACTACAGGAGAACCATCTTTACATTAAACTTGAAAAATGTGAGTTTGAACAAACCAGTATCCAATTTCTGGGATATATCATCTCCCCAGAAGGTCTGAGCATGGATCCCGGCAAAATCAATGCTGTAGTGGACTGGCCTGTTCCAAGAAATTTAAAAGACGTCCAGCGTTTCATAGGATTTGCAAATTTTTACCGAAAATTTATAAAGAACTTTTCACGGATCATACTACCAATTACTACACTAACAAAAAAGACCAAAGCATTTTTCTGGTCTCCGGAGGCACAGGAGGCTTTTGACAAATTGAAAACTCTTTTTACGTCTGCTCCATTGTTAGTACACCCAAATCCTGAATTGCCATTTACTGTCGAAGTGGACGCCTCGGACTCTGCAGTGGGATCCATTCTGTCTCAGCGAGTTGGGGACAAAATGCAACTTCACCCATGTGCGTTTCTTTCCCACACCATGTCATCTGCAGAAAAGAACTACGACATCGGTAATAAAGAACTGTTAGCCATTAAAGTTGCCTTCTCCGAATGGAGACATCTTTTGGAAGGTGCCAATCACCCTTGTGACTGTCCTCACGGACCACAAGAATCTTGAATTCCTCCGTACAGCAAAAAGATTGTCTGCAAGACAAGCACGATGGGCCTTATTTTTTCCCAAGATTCAATTTTATAATTTCTTACCGGCCTGGTTCAAGAAATGGCAAGGCTGACGCCCTGTCCAGGATGTGTTCGGAACCTCAGGAGAGGTCTAGTAATGACCATACAATTCTAGGCCCTAAAAATTTTTTGGGAATATTGCACTCTAGAGGACTATGTAATAGAATTAAAGATGGATATCAAGAGGACTCTTTCCTTAACCATCCTTCGGAAGACGTCGATCTTTCATTCAAAGAGGGTTTTGGATGCAGAAACACAAAATATATGTACCTGAATCTTCTCGCCTTGAAGTCCTCAAAAGTGTCCATGATTCTAAACTGGCAGGACATCCTGGAGTTGCAAAAACACAAGACTTACTACTTCGTTTCTTTTGGTGGCCTAATTGTAGGAAGGACGTGAGGAAATATGTTTCAACCTGTTTAACATGCGCACGAAACAAGACCCCACGATCGTCTCCTCTAGGACTCTTGCAACCACTTCCAGTTCCATCCAGGCCTTGGGGATCTATTTCCATGGATTTTATTGTGGAACTACCCCCTTCCAAACAGATGACCGTCATCCTTGTCATAGTGGACCGACTCACAAAAATGGCCCACTTTATTCCAACTGAAGGAATTCCTACTGCTGAAAAAACTGCAGAACTGATAATCAAAGAGGTATTCAGGTTACATGGAATTCCTGACAGCGTGGTGTCTGACAGAGGCGTTCAGTTTACGTCAAAATTTTGGAAGAGTTTCTGTACAGCCTTGGGAGTCACGGTGAATCTTTCTACCGCTTTCCATCCTCAGTCCAATGGCCAGACGGAGAGAACGAACCAGACTTTGGAGCAATACCTCCGTTGCTTCATTTCCTATCTTCAGGATGACTGGGTGGACTATTTACCAACAGCAGAGTTTTCCTACAACAACTCCATACATAGCGCTACATCTCAAACCCCATTTTTTGCTAATTATGGAGTACATCCAGTATTTATCCCTAATCTGCCAGTGAACACTCCCATTCCTGCTGTAAATGACAGGCTTGCAAAATTACAGGAATCCCAGAAGGAATTATCAGAGATATTACTCAAGACCCAGGAAGTATATAAGGAAGCAGCAGATAAACATCGGAGATTGCCCCCTGCTCTTCAGGTTGGAGACAAAGTTTGGCTGTCCACTAAAAACCTTAAGACACATGTGCCATCCTCCAAATTGGGTCAGAAATTCATTGGACCTTTTCAAATTTCTGCAAAAATTAACCAGGTTGCTTTTCGTTTGGAACTTCCCAACAATCTAAAGATTCATCCAGTGTTTCACATATCCTTGCTCAAACCCTTCTGTGAAAACCCGTTTCCAGGAAGAATTCAGCCACCTCCTCCACCAGAAAGGATCCGTGGTGAAGAAGAATACATTGTGGATAAGATTCTGGACTCCCGAAAATTCAGAGGTAAACTGCAGTATCTGGTGCAGTGGAAGGGTTACGGACCAGAGGAAAATTCATGGGAACCAAGGGACAACGTCCATGCTCCTAGACTAACAAGAGCCTTTCATCAGAGGTACCCGGATAAGCCAGCTCCTGAGATGTCCAGAGGCCATCCTGGAAGGAGGGGAGTACTGTCAGGAGTCGAACCCAGTACCTCTTGTCCACTGGCCAGCAGCTCTACCATCTGAGCTATTCTGCTGGCTGCAAAGTTCCTTGCTGAACCCAGATACCATTGACTGTTCTTCCTGATTGGCTACACCTAGTGCTCTTTTGATTGGGCCTCTGATTGCCAATTACACACCCTATATAAACCTGGCCCTGTGGGTGTGTCATTGCGAGATTATTGAGCTCCAAGCCTTTAGTCAAGCGTTTCCTGCTGATCCATTGCTACAAACACTGCTCTCCTGTGAACCGACCTCGGCCTGCCTTCTGACTACGCTCTCCGCCTGATCCATTGCTACAAACACTGCTCTCCTGTGAACCGACCTCGGCCTGCCTTCTGACTACGCTCTCCGCCTGATCCATTGCTACAAACACTGCTCTCCTGTGTACCGACCTCCGGCTGCCACCTGACTACGTTATCTGCCTGCTCCTCTGTTACCGAACTGCCTTTCCTGTGTACCGACCTCCGGCTGCCACCTGACTACGTTATCCGCCTGATCCATTGCTACAAACACTGCTTTCCTGTGTACCGACCTCCGGCTGCCACCTGACTACGCTACCTGACTCTGCTTCCCCTAGTGTTTGCAGTAACATCGGCTCCAACCCAGACGGGATCTTGACATCTTCCAGTTCTGGTCTGATAATTATTATTTATTTATATAGCGCCATTAATTCTATGGTGCTGTACATGAGAAGGGGTTACGCGGCTCATTACAGATGTGGACAATTACACAAGCCTCATATTTTGTCTTTGCAGATTAATCAGTCTCTGAATGGCTGGAGGGTGGAATTTAAATGCCACCCTCCCCCTGTACCTGCGCCCACTGGATTCATTCCAGTTTTATGTCCTTTAAGGCCTTAATATGGCACAAATTAGGAGTCAGGAGATGAACCCTGCGACGCCTCAAACACTGAGATAATTAACTTTTATGGAAGAAGAATTTCATTTCCAAGTTTAATGGGGTGTGGGTCTGGAGAAGAATGGGATGATGAAACCCCCCAGGGGTGATCCCGTCTGTGTATTATTAGTGTTGGGCGCACGTGTTGCCGGTGTGATTAGCACATCTGCCCCTCCTCCAATTATACATAGCAGCTGCTGTCCAGAAAATGCAAAGCAGAAAGCCGGCCGATCCCCTGCAAGTCAGAGCAGATGCTGAGCACACAATACTGGGGGCCATGTGCCTCCTGTCACCCCCACCTCCCCCTACCCTTCATGGGTCAGTGCCCTATATGCAGAACCCCGATACAGATACATTTCATATTCACTAATGAGTCTCTGAACCATCTTCTTCTAAACAGTACCAGACAAATGGTGTCGTTATATATCACTACATACACATGGACAAAATTTGTCGGTACCCCCATCTGTTCAAGTAAGAAAAAACTCAATGGTCAATGAAAAGACAAAACTGAAAAAGTAATTTTGAATTAAATTTTACTAATGACAATCAGTCATTGCTTTTGAATTGTGGTTCCACAGGAAAAAAAACAGACTAATGAAACTAGCCTGAAAAAAAATGACGGCACCTTAAAGAAGCACTCCTCCTCCCATCAAAATAATTATCCTCTTAATATATTGCAGCCATCATATTATTATCACGGGTGTATCACCACGAAGATCGTCGCGATTTCACATTCCGACTTCTCGCAGCTGAGTTGTTGGTGCTATGTGTCTGTTGGCAGTGAGGGAGTTAATTCTACCGTTCTCTGTGCTTAGACTAGTTCCAGCCTCGCCCGGCTGCAGTGTATTAGGCACTAATTAGCTTCCTTCATATACCTGCCGTTCTGCTTAGGAGTTGTCGGTGAAAGCATTTATTCTGACCAGCAGAGCGGATCGTTTCTGAGAAGACTTAAGCTAAGAGTGCCTGTTGTGGTTAATCCTCTCCTCGCTTATTGTTTATCTCCTTAACCTTTTGTGTTCCCTCTGTGTTGTAGTTTTTGTATGCAAGGCAGTATTTACTTTACCCCTTGTCTGTCTCGTGTGTCTTAAGGTACTGCCACACTACTCGATCCCGCTAGCGATCTCGTTAGCGTTGCATACTAATGAGATCGCTAGCGGGATTGTTTCTATATCGCTAAATGCTGCCGCATTTAGCGATATAGTTAACGACGCTATCGCCGTTAGCGATCTTCTTAACGACTTTAGCGGTACAAAAGTACCGCTAAATCGCTAAGAAAAGGTGCCACACAGCGATTAGATACTTACCCAGCGGGAGCGCCAGCGATGAAATAGGGTCCGGAACGATTCCAGCGACGAGCGAGATCACAGCAGGAAGCTCGTCGCTGGAAGCTGCCGCACTGAACAATATCGCTAACGGGATCGCTAAATAGTGACGTTTTTTAGCGATCCCGTTAGCGATATTGTTTAGTGTGGCATACCCTTTATACTGTTAGTAAGCTGTGATCTGCCCATTCCCTTTGGTGGTAATCAGGGTCCTTCTCAGGACTGGATTACAGTGGTCAGGGATCTATAGGAGACAGGGTTAGGCTGGCGGCCTGGACCTCTGTACCATTAACAGTACCTCCAGGTAGAGGGACTAGTCAGGACCCCAGTTTAGGGTCAGCATAGACCCCGGTCCACCTCTATCCTGAGACAGCGTGACATTTTTCACCGACCATACTAAAGATTCTCCCCAGCCACCATGGATCCAGTAGCCCATTTAGCTCAGCAGTTGCAGAGTTTGTCCATGGAGCTGATGGACGTTAAATCCAAGGTTTTGTACCCCCGGGAGCAAGCCAGATCTGAACCTAAAGTGGCTCTCCCGGACAGGTTTACTGGTGGGCGGGACAAGTTTTTTACTTTCCGGGAAGCATGTAAATTGTATTTTCGGCTGCGGCCGCGGTCGTCGGGGAGTGAGGATCAGAGGGTGGGAATTGTCATCTCGCTCTTACAAGGGGACCCTCAATCCTGGGCGTTCTCTCTCCCCCCGGGCTCCCCGGCTCTCCAGTCAGTGGACCGATTTTTTACAGCCCTGGGTCTGGTATATGATGACCCGGATCGGGTCTCCCTTGCTGAAATGAAGTTACGTAGGATACAGCAGGGAGATCGTACGGCGGAGGAATTTTCTTCAGAGTTCCGTTGGTGGGCCACGGATACTCAGTGGAATGACCCGGCTCTTAGGAGCCAGTTTTGTCAAGGTTTATCTGATAAATTAAAAGATGTGTTGGCTCAGTATGATTCTCCCCCGTCACTGGAGGCCGCTATTGCTCTTGCAATTCGCATTGATAGACGGCTTCGGGAGAGGTGTGGGGTAACTCCGCCCCCTGTGATGACTCCACCACTGTTGTGAATGGGTTTGAGATGAGTTCTGAGCAGAGGCTCCCTCTGGTGGTTACAAGCGGTACTAGTGAAGATTGTGAGGACTGGGAATCAGGTGTTACTGACTGGTCTTATATAAGGGAGTCATTTTCCCATCAGGGTTGCCGGTGATCAATTGTTCTGGTCTGAATCCTTCTTTCCAGTTTCCCTTGTAGCCTGCTGTGTCGTGTCTGCATCTCCTGCTATCAGATAAGACATTTTCTTCTTTTGTGTTTGTGCTATATTTTTGCATTTTGTCCTGCACTTCTGTGGGGGCCTTCAGGGTCCCCTCCGGGGGCTTTTGCCCTCTCAGTTTAGTTCAGCCACTGAGTTTTATACTTTTGCTTTTTCCAGTTTTTTCAGTGGCTGCTGTTTTGATTTTGTTACACCAGAGAACTAATTTAGGTGGTAGAGGTCGTGTGATCTCAGGTGATTTTGAAATTAGTAAAGTTGGTGTTTTTCAGGGTTTTCTGAGATTGCAGTAAGTACCCTTCCTGTCCTTTTCTATTTAGATAGTTTGGGCCCCAGCGTTTGCTCATACTATTTTCTTTCTGTGTCAGTATTTCCTCTTGTCTAACCGCCATTACATGTTTGGGGGCTTTCTATTATCTTTGGGGTTCTGCTCCGGGGCAGTTAGCTTTCCTATTTCTATCTTTAGGTGTAGTTTGTTTCTCAGGCTGTGACGAGGCGTCTAGGACCAACGTAGGAACGCTCCACGGCTGCCTCTAGTTGCGGTGGTTAGTCAGGGTACTGCAATCTCATAGATTCCAACTGCTCTGGTGTATTTCCTTTTTTACCTGCACTCCTCAGCTACCGTAACATAACAGTATCACCGGCCAAAAAAAATTGAAAATTGTATGGTACTCACAGAAGGGAAAAAATATTGCGAAAGAAGAAAGGTTGTCAGAATTGTCAGAGATATTTTTCTGTTTGTTGCATTTTTTTCCCTCTGTATCTCTGGGTGCTGGGGAGGATCTTTTCTCCCAATGGAGTTTGCACAGTTGTCTGGCCGTGTGGATCAGCTTGCCACTGAGGTTCAGAGTATTGCTGCATATCTTGCTAGGTTGCCTGTTGTGGAACCTAGGATCCCCATGCCAGATTTGTTTTTAGGGGATCGAGCTAAGTTTCAGAATTTCAAAAATAATTGTAAATTGTTTTTTGCCTTAAAATCTAAGTCCTCAGGAAACGCAGCGCAGCAGGTTCAAATTATCATCTCTCTCCTGCGCGGCGATCCTCAGGATTGGGCTTTTTCCCTGATACCTGGGGATCCTGTTTTGAGTGATGTTGATGCATTTTTTCAGGCTTTGGGGTTATTGTACGATGAGCCTAATGTCACTGATCAAGCTGAAAAAGCCTTGTTGGCATTAAATCAGGGGCTTGATGACGCTGAGTTATACTGTCAGAGATTCCGTAGGTGGGCAGTCCTGACCAAATGGAATGACGTCGCTTTGGCGGCCCTTTTCCGGAAGGGTCTGTCGGATAATGTAAAGGATGTTATGGTGGGATTCCCTGTCCCCTCTGGTCTCAATGATTCTATGTCATTAGCGATTCAAATTGACAGACGTTTGCGTGAGCGGAGAAGTATGCGTGGAGTGGTGTTGCCTTGTGAGCCAGCTTCTGAGCCCATGCAGTGTGATGGAGTGGTGTCTGGGGCACAGCGTCATGAGTTTCGAAAGCGCAATGGGTTATGTTTCTACTGTGGTGATGCCTCTCATGCTATTTCAGTCTGCCCTAAGCGGGGAAGACATTTTGCACGCTCAGTTGTCTTGGGTAGTGTTCAGACTAAGTTTTTATTAACTGTCACTCTGATATGCTCTCTGTCCTCATTTTCTGCTCAGGCTTTCGTTGATTCTGGAGCAGCTATTAACCTGATGGATTATGATTTTGCTAAACGTTGTGGGTTTCCCTTGATACCCCTACAGAAGTCTATTCCCCTACTGGGGATCGATTCTACCCCTTTGGCTGAGAATAAACCCCAGTTTTCTACTCAGGTGATAATGAGGGTTGAACCTGATCACCAGGAGTGCTGCAAATTTTTGGTTCTATATAATCTGCATGACATTATCGTGCTGGGTTTCCCTTGGTTACAGTGTCATAATCCTGTTTTGGATTGGAAATCTGTGTCTGTAACCAGTTGGGGCTGCCAATGTGTTAATACCAACACTCCTGTTTTTTCTGCCTCTCCCCAGGCTCAGGATGTTCCTGACTTTTTGTTTGATTTTTCTGATGTGTTTAGCGAAAGTAAATCTGCATCCTTACCTCCCCATAGGAGCTATGACTGCGCTATTGAATTAGTGCCGGGTAGTAAATTCCCTAAAGGTCGCCTTTTTAACTTGTCTGTACCTGAACATGACGCTATGCGGTCTTATATCAAGGAATCATTGGAGAAGGGTCATATCAGACCATCCTCTTCACCCTTAGGTGCCGGTTTTTTCTTTGTGGCCAAAAAAGATGGTTCATTAAGGCCGTGTATTGATTATCGTCTCTTGAACAATATTACTGTGAAATATCAATACCCGTTACCCTTGATTTCTGACCTGTTTTCCAGGGTGAAAAACGCTACTTGGTTTACCAAGCTTGACCTCAGGGGGGCGTATAACCTTATTCGCATTAAGCACGGGGATGAATGGAAGACGGCATTCAATACCCCTGAAGGGCATTTTGAGTACCTAGTGATGCCCTTTGGGCTCACTAATGCTCCTTCCGTCTTCCAGTCCTTCATGAATGACATTTTCAGGGATTTTGTGGACAAATTTCTGATTGTTTATTTGGATGATATCTTGATTTTTTCTAATGACTGGGACTCTCATGTGAAACATGTTCGAACTGTATTCCAGATTTTGAGAGAGAATGCTCTGTATGTGAAGGGATCAAAGTGTCTTTTTGGCGTACAGAAGATCTCATTTCTGGGATTCATTTTGTCCCCATCTGTTATTGAAATGGACCCGGTCAAGGTTCAGGCCATCTGTGATTGGGTCCAACCTACTTCATTAAAGGCTCTTCAGAGATTTTTGGGTTTTGCCAATTTTTATCGTAAATTTATTGGTAATTTCTCGGTTATTGTTAAACCATTAACTGATTTGACCAGAAAGGGTTCTGATGTGGTGAATTGGCCTCCTGAGGCAGTCTCTGCATTTCAGGAACTTAAGCAGAGATTCACTTCTGCTCCTGTTCTACGGCAGCCTGATGTTTCTCTGCCATTTCAGGTGGAGGTTGATGCCTCTGAAATTGGGGCAGGTGCCGTTTTGTCCCAAAATGATCCAGAGACCTCTAAAAGTAACCCTTGTGCCTTTTTCTCTCGAAAATGTTCTCCTACTGAACGTAATTATGACGTGGGTAATCGGGAGTTATTGGCCATGAAGTGGGCTTTTGAAGAGTGGAGACATTGGCTGGAGGGAGCCAAACATCAGGTGGTGGTCCTTACGGACCATAAGAATCTGGTCTATCTGGAATCTGCCAAGCGACTCAATCCTAGACAGGCCAGGTGGGCCTTGTTTTTCACACGTTTTAATTTTGTGGTTTCCTTTCTTCCTGGCACTAAGAATGTTAAGGCGGATGCCCTCTCGAGGAGTTTCCTTGCGGACTCTCCTGAGTTATCTGATCCTTCTGTTATTTTGAAGGAGGGTGTAGTTCTTTCCGCCATCTCGCCCAATTTGAGACTTGCTCTGGAGGGGTGTCAGGAGGATAGGCCCGAGCGCTGCCCTGTTGGAAAATTGTTTGTCCCGGACCAATGGAAAAAGAGTGTGATGTCTGAGATTCATTGTTCCGCATTGGCTGGGCATCCCGGAATTTTTGGTACCAGAGACTTGGTTAGTCGGTCCTTTTGGTGGCCTACCTTGTCTCGCGATGTCAGGGAATTTGTGCAGTCCTGCGGGACTTGCTCTCGCTCCAAGCCTTGCTCTCGCTCTAGTGGTTTGTTGATGCCATTGCCTGTGCCCAAGAGACCATGGACCCATATCTCTATGGATTTCATTTCCGATCTTCCTGTTTCTCAGAGAATGACCACCATCTGGGTAATTTGTGATAGGTTTTCCAAAATGATACATCTTGTGCCATTACCTAAGTTGCCTTCCTCCTCTGAATTGGTGCCGTTGTTCCTTCAGCACGTGGTTCGTTTACACGGCATTCCTGAGAACATTGTGTCTGACAGAGGAGTCCAGTTTGTTTCCAGATTTTGGAGGACTTTTTGTTCTAAACTGGGTGTTCAATTGTCTTTCTCCTCGGCATTTCGTCCTCAGACCAATGGTCAAACTGAGAGAACAAACCAGACATTGGAGACTTATCTAAGATGCTTTGTGTCTGCTGATCAGGATGACTGGGTCTCTTTTTTGCCTTTGGCTGAGTTTGCTCTTAATAATAGGGCTAGCTCTGCCACTTTGATGTCTCCGTTTTTCTGTAATTCTGGGTTTCACCCTCGATTTTCTTCAGGACAGACGGAAGCTTCTGTCTGTCCAGGTGTTGACTCTGTTGTTGAGCGTATGCAACAGATTTGTGTTATGTTTCGGTAGCTGAGGAGTGCAGGAAAAAAAGGCAATACACCAGAGCAATTGGAATCTATGGGATTGCAGTACCCTGACTAACCACCACAACTAGAGGCAGCCGTGGAGCGTTCCTACGTTGGTCCTAGACGCCTCGTCACAGCCTGAGAAACAAACTACACCTAAAGATAGAAATAGGAAAGCTAACTGCCCCGGAGCAGAACCCCAAATATAATAGAAAGCCCCCAAACATGTAATGGCGGTTAGACAAGAGGAAATACAGACACAGAAAGAAAATAGTATGAGCAAACCTGGGGCCCAAACTATCTAAATAGAAAAGGATAGGAAGGGTACTTACTGCAATCCCAGAAAACCCTGAAAAACACCAACTCTACTAATTTCAAAATCACCTGAGATCACACGACCTCTACCACCTAAATTAGTTCTCTGGTGTAACAAAATCAAAACAGCAGCCACTGAAAAAGCTGGAAAAAGCAAAAGAACAAAACTCAGTGGCTGAACTAAACTGAGAGGGCAAAGCCCCCGGAGGGACCCTGAAGGCCCCCACAGAAGTGCAGGACAAAATGCAAAAATCAAGCACAAACACAAAAGCAGAAAAAGACTTATCTGTTAGCAGGAGAAGAAGACACGACACAGCAGGCTACAAGGGAAACTGGAAAGAAGGATTCAGACCAGAACAATTGATCACCGCAACCCTGATGGGAAAATGACTCCCTTATATAAGACCATCAGTAACACCTGATTCCCAGTCCTCACAATCTTCACTAGCACCGCTTGTAACCACCAGAGGGAGCCTCTGCTCAGAACTCATCTCAAACCCATTCACAACAGTACCCCCCCCTTGAGGAGGGGTCACCGAACCCTCATTTGAGCAACCAGGTCGTCAGGATGAGTTCTAGATACGCACGGATAAGTCTCCTAGCATGGATATCCGAAGCAAACACCCAAGAATTGTCTTCCTGACCATAACCTCTCCATTTAAACCAAATACTGGAGTTTCCGTCTAGAAAAACGAGAACCCAAAATATTTTCTCAACCACATACTCCAGATTGCCCTCAACCAAAACAGGGTCAGGAGGCACAGCAGCAGGAACCACTGGCTCAACAAACCTCTTCAACAAGGACTTGTGGAACACGTTATGGATCTAAATGTCCCTGGAAGAAGCAAACGAAAAGAAACAGGATTAATAATCTCCATGATCTTAAAGGTCCAATGAACCTAGGCTTAAATTTAGGAGATGCTACTCTCATAGGAATATTCTTTGAGGACAACCAGACCAAGTCCCCCACTTTAAAACCGAGGACCATCAGTCCTATGCCGGTTAGCAAACCGCTGGGCCTTCTCCTGAGAGGGACAACCTCTCCACTACCTGGTCCCAAATCTGTTGCATACGCTCCACAACAGAGTCAACACCTGGACAGACAGAAGCCTCCGTCTGTCCTGAAGAAAATCGAGGGTGAAACCCAGAATTACAGAAAAACGGAGACATCAAAGTGCAGAGCTAGCCTATTATTAAGAGCAAACTCAGCCAAAGGCAAAAAAGAGACCCAGTCATCCTGATCACAGACACAAAGCATCTTAGATAAGTCTCCAATGTCTGGTTTGTTCTCTCAGTTTGACCATTGGTCTGAGGATGAAATGCCGAGGAGAAAGACAATTGAACACCCAGTTTAGAACAAAAAGTCCTCCAAAATCTGGAAACAAACTGGACTCCTCTGTCAGACACAATGTTCTCAGGAATGCTGTGTAAACGAACCACGTGCTGAAGGAACAACGGCACCAATTCAGAGGAGGAAGGCAACTTAGGTAATTGCACAAGATGTATCATTTTGGAAAACCTATCACAAATTACCCAGATGGTGGTCTTCTCTGAGAAACAGGAAGATCGGAAATGAAATCCATAGAGATATGGGTCCATGGTCTCTTGGGCACAGGCAATGGCATCAACAAACCACTAGAGCGAGAGCAAGGCTTGGAGCGAGAGCGAGTCCCGCAGGACTGCACAAATTCCCTGACATCGCGAGACAAGGTAGGCCACCAAAAGGACCGACTAACCAAGTCTCTGGTACCAAAAATTCCGGATGCCCAGCCAATGCGGAACAATGAATCTCAGACATCACACTCTTTTTCCATTGGTCCGGGACAAACAATTTTCCAACAGGGCAGCGCTCGGGCCTATCCTCCTACACCCCTCCAGAGCAAGTCTCAAATTGGGCGAGATGGCGGAAAGAACTACATCCTCTTTCAAAATAACAGAAGGATCAGATAACTCAGGAGAGTCCGCAAGGAAACTCCTCGAGAGGGCATCCGCCTTACCATTCTTAGTGCCAGGAAGAAAGGAAACCACAAAATTAAAACGTGTGAAAAACAAGGCCCACCTGGCCTGTCTAGGATTGAGTCGCTTGGCAGATTCCAGATAGACCAGATTCTTATGGTCCGTAAGGACCACCACCTGATGTTTGGCTCCCTCCAGCCAATGTCTCCACTCTTCAAAAGCCCACTTCATGGCCAATAACTCCCGATTACCCACGTCATAATTACGTTCAGTAGGAGAAAATTTCGAGAGAAAAAGGCACAAGGGTTACTTTTAGAGGTCTCTGGATCTTTTTGGACAAAACGGCACCTGCCCCAATTTCAGAGGCATCAACCTCCACCTGAAATGGCAGAGAAACATCAGGCTGCCGAAACAGGAGCAAAGTGAATCTCTGCTTAAGTTCTGAAATGCAGAGACTGCCTCAGGAGGCCAATTCACCACATCAGAACCCTTTCTGGTTCAAATCATTAATGGTTTAACAATAACCGAGAAATTACCAAAAAATTTACGATAAAAAATTGGCAAAACCCAAAAATCTCTGAAGAGCCTTTAATGAAGTAGGTTGGACCCAATTACAGTGTAATGTATGTAGTACAGTTCATATAGCGTCTTGTGCTTGGGTGCGATGAAAACACAGAGTCACAGGTTTGATATAGAAAAGTCCTGTATTACTTCATACAAGTTGGCAGAAATAGTCACACAGTTTGCAGACACAGAAACAGGAGACACAGCAGGCCAGAGTAATCCAAGCTCAGCAATCACTCTCCAATACAGATTCAGGATCTTCTTCTCTGTTACCGTAAGTCCATGCAAACGTGGGTCTTTCAAAGAGCAGGGTTCAGAGTCCACAAGTGCTTCAGAGTTCCTCAGTAGGAATAGCTGGAGTACAAGGTCCAAGGCTTACAGGAGTCAAGTCACAGGTTCACTGCAGGCTAGATTCTGAAGCACTGATTGCTCAGCTGTGGCTGCTTAAGAAGCAAAGGAGAGAAATCAGGGCGGGAACATGCAAGCTGGAAACTCCATTTTGACTGAGGGCAAGATAGCTGCAGCAAGACAGAAAGTAAAATGGCTGACGAACAAACTGAGTTTCAGGAATATATACATAGAACCTTACATTACTCCCCCTTAAGGACAACCTCCGGATGACCTCAGACCAGGCTTGTGTGGGTACCTCTGATGAAACTGACGGAGCAAGCGAGGAGCATTAACGTTATTGACCGGTTCCCATGAGTTGTCCTCCACTGGGTAGCCCTGCCATTTAATCAGATATTGTAACTGATTTCTATACAACCCGGAATCTAAAATCCTTTCCACCACAAATTCTTCCTGACCATCGACTAGCACTGGGTCAGGGCAAGGAGAGGAACGTCCAGGAAACGTATTGGGTGTCGCAGCCTTTAGTAGGGATACATGAAAGACAGGGTGGATTCTCATAGTTCTGGGCAGTTGAAGACGACAAGCAACGGCATTTATAATTTTACTGATTTTATAGGGTCCAATGTACTTATGTCCCAACTTAGACGATGGAATCCTTAACTTAAGATTTCTGGTTGACAGCCAGACCAAGTCTCCTACCTTGAAAGCTGGTGCAGGTTTACAAATTTATCTGCTGCTTTCTTGTACCTTTCTTGAGCCAGATTCCAGATTTTCCTTTAGAAGATCCATATTCTTCTGTAAAGACGTGATTCTTTCAGCCACTGCTGGTAAAGGCGTTTCTATGGGAAATCGTGGTAGAATGTTAGGATGATAACCTAGATTAGAGTAAAAAGGAGACTGTTTAGTGGAGGCACTCTGAGAGTTGTTATACGAGAACTCAGCTAATGGAAGTAGATCCACCCAATCATCCTGTAGGTGGCAGATAAAGCAGCGGAGATACTGCTCCAGGGTTTGATTGGTTCGTTCGGTCTGTCCATTAGTCTGGGGATGAAAAGCAGAAGAAAGGTTACTTTAATGTCCAATGCTGCACAGAAATTTTGCCAAAACCTAGAAGTGAATTGCACCCCTCGATCCGAAATAACCTCATCCGGTACTCCATGTAAGCGAAACACATCTTTAATCATCAAATCTGATGTCTGTTTTGCAGTGGGTAAGCCGACACAAGGATAAAATGAGCTGCCTTTGTTAGACGGTCAACCACCACTAGAATGGTGTTCTTCCCCTGAGAGGTTGGTAACTCCACAATGAAGTCCATAGAAATGGATCCCCACGGGCGGGACGGGTGGGAAGAGGCTGTAACAGACCAGTTGGTGAGGAGCGAGGTGTTTTGCATCTTGCACAGACCTCACATGAAGTGACATAATTCAAAACATCCTTCCTGCAAGTGGGCCACCAAAAGAAACGAGAAAGAAATTCCTGTGTCTTTAGAATTCCTCTATGCCAAGCTATCTTGGAATCGTGAATGAGTTGCAATACTCTTAATCTGACTGTTTCAGGAATATACAGACGTTGTCCCTGAATCCACACACCATTCTTAAAGACAAGACTTACGTCCCTTGGGGGTTGTGCCAAAAAGGAATCCGCATGGTATGCTTCCTTGATGTCCTTAAGTAGGTCTTGATTATGAATTACTCCTAGGAATCTAGAGTCAGGAAGAATAGTCTTAGGAGGAGTAATTGGACGTGCTCTGCTGAGTAAATCCTAGAGAGTGCATCAGCCTTTCCATTGCGTGATCCTGGTCTATAAGAGATGATAAAATTAAATTGGTTTAAGAAAAGATTCCAGCGAGCCTGGCGAGGAGTCAGGCACTTAGCCGACCTGATAAACTCAAGGTTACGATGGTCTGTCAGGACGACTATTTGCTGTGCAGCTCCCTGAAGAAGGTGTCTCCATTCTTTGAAGGCGGCAATAATGGCCAACAACTCTCTATTGCCCACATCGTAGTTCCTCTCAGCCGAAGACAACTGCTGGAAAAGAAGGCACAGGGATGCAAGACATTCTTCTCACCTGTTCTCTGAGAGAGTATAGCTCCAACGGCACAGTCCTGAAGCATCCACCTCTATTATGAAGGCAAGCTCGGGTTGGGATGTACTAGGATAGGTGCAGTGGTAAATTTATCTTTTAGACGGGAAAATGCTTCCTGGGCTTGGGGAGTCCAGGAAAACCTAGACTCTTTCCGGGTAAGTTGAGTGATAGGTGACACTACCTCAGAGAAATTTCTAATGAAACGTCTATAGAAGTTGGCAAACCCGATGAAGCGCTGTACCTCCTTCACATTTCTAGGACTTGGCCAATCCTTGATGGCTTGGGTTTTGCTTCCATCCATACTAATTCCTTGTGTAGACAGTACATACCCCAGAAATTGAATTTCGGTCCTATGGAATTCACACTTTTCAAGTTTGATGTAAAGATGATTTTGTCTTAGACGTTCCAAGACCATTCTCACATGTCCATGATGTTCCTCTGTGGAGTTAGAAAAAAATTAGAATATCATCCAAATAAATTACCACGAATGTATCTAGGAGATCCCTGAAATGTCATTCACCAAGTGTTGGAAAGTGGCTGGGGCGGTACCAAACCAAAAGGCATAACTAGATATTCAAAGTGTCCATAGCGTGACCTGAATGCAGTCTTCCATTCATCCCCAGGTCTAATACGGACTAAGTTATAGGCCCCACGAAGATCTAGTTTAGAAAAAATTTTGGCATGTCGCACTCTCTCCAATAACTCAGGGATTAAAGGCAATGGATAACGGTTTCTATAGTAACCTTATTGAGTTCCCTATAGTCTACACATGGTCTCAGAGATCCATCTTCTTCTTTACAAAGAAGATGGGTGCACCTGCAGAGATGAAGAGGGGCGTATGAAGCCCTTGGCTAGATTTTCATCTATGTAATCCTTTAAAGCCTTTAGCTCGGGCCCCGCCAGGGGTAGATCTTACCAAAAGGTAATCTCTGCTCCAGGCAATAATTCAATTGGACAATCATATGGACGGTGAGGAGGAAGCTGGTCAGCGTTCTTCTTGTCACATAAATCCACATAGTCCTGGTATACAGCTGGTAGTTCAGGGACTGACATGTTTCCTTTAGGAACAGAGCAAGCTGAAACTTTGGACTCATCTGTTTCTCTGGAAAGTGTAATTCCTTGTCTCCCAGTTAAGGTAGATTCTGAGCCTGCAGCCATGGTAGCCCTAGAATAATGGGAAAGTGGGAGAAGAGATAAGCATAAAGGACAGTTTCTCTTGATGATCTTTACCCATAAGAACCCTCAAAGGCTCTGTTTCCTGATCCACTGTCCAGAGGTCAGCAGGGAGCCATCCACAGTTTCCATCTGTACTGGAGTAGCCTTCTTCACTGAACTATTCCCTGTTTCAGAGCAAAGGAGACATCCATAAAATTTCCACTTGCCCCTGAGTCGATCATAGCAGAGCTAGACACCCAAGCTGAGTCAACCCAGAGTTTGAATGGAAAGAAAGCAATGAGAATTGTTTTCTTACAACTCAGCTGGGACACCGCTGAGGAAACTTGAAAAATGGCAGCGTTTACACAGTCAACTCCTCAGAGGTAACGGAGTTTAAGTCCGAGAAATCAAGATCTGTTGCTGCAGACTCTCTGGAGCCTGAGGCTCGGACCTGACAGATCCCCTCTCGCAACACTCACAATGAATGAGTGCTGCAGTAGTCTTACGAAACGGATGGGGCAGTTTTATAATGAAGTGCCCTGACTTACCACAATAGAAACATAGATTCTCCTTAAAACGATGTTCCTTGCGTGCATCACTAACCCGTCGTTGTAAAGAGTCTACCTGCATGTGGTTCAGGGTTTAGGTTCCCGTGTAATCCTACTCAAAGGTTCCTTAGCTGGAGAGGAAGGTAGGAAAAGGTTAGTACGATTGCTTTCGAACCAATCTCTCTTGCCTGCGTTCAGTCAGACGAGTATCAATACGGATGCAGTAGTTAATAAAGTCACCTAACGCAGTGGGAGGGTCGCACGAGCAAGTTCATCCTTAATCAGTGGAGATAACCCCTTTCGAAAAATAGATTTTTTGCGGAACTGTCCCAGGTGGTATCAAGGGCCCATCTCCTGAAATCCAGGGGATATTCAGCTACCGAGTACTTACCTTGGCGCAAAGCTAACATGGCTGCTTCAGCTGTTGCAAACCCCGATTGGGTCATCAAACACCTGCCCCATGCTGAAATAAAATCATCAAGGCGATTCAAACAATCATCCTCAGTCTCAATCAGAGGGGTTTTCCCACATTAAAGCCTTGTTGGTAAAACAACATAATTATAGTAAGCACCTTAGATCGTTTAGTGGGAAATTGTGAAGCAGTGCAGAAAAAAAAATTGCATTGATTAATAAATCCCCTGAATTCTCACGTTCAACCGCCAAACGAAAAGGGCAACTTGGGAAACCCAGCACTCGGGCTACGGCAGGGGCCTGGACTCGCCCCTCTAGAACCTCAATCCTGGCTCGCAAATCCTGGGTAGTCGTCCAACCACTGCAAATTGTGATTATTGAGGTCCGTAGATTGTAAAACGGGTCTTTATATACTGCAAATCTGCAAGGAAACAGTCACTCCGCAAAGTTCCTTTATGCGGGGCCCCCATTTTCCAGATCTTTTAAGACAGGATAAATGGAAGAAGAGGAGAGAAAAAAAACAATAGTGTTCACCTGTGGCAACACTGCAGAGAGAAAAAAAAATTAAGGGAACTGCTCACCTGGAAGGTTGTGAGAAGTCACAACCACTAACATCACAGAAAGTTTCACCAGACACTGATAACCAGATTACAGCAGACAAAAATAGAAAAAAAGGAAAAAAAAAACAATATGTTACCTGTGGTAACACTGCAAAAAGAAAAAACTTAAGGAATTGCCACCTGGGAAAGGTTTGAGAAGTCACAACCACTGTCACACAGAAAGTACAACCGGACGTCTGATATCCCCCAGTACAGCAGACACAGCCCTTCCAACCCACAGACCTAACGTTTTGGCTTCAAATCTTGTAAGTATGTAGTACAGTTCAAATAGCGTCTTTGCTTGGGGTGCGAT
>JARQOD010004858.1:0-51872 GCA_033576555.1 Oophaga sylvatica
TATAACAGAAGGAGTGGTACTGTGCAGTGTATATATACAGGAGGAGTGGTACTGGGCAGTGTATATATACAGGAGGAGTGGTACTGTGCAGTGTATAATATACAGGAGGAGTGGTACTGTGCAGTGTATTATACAGGAGGAGTGGTACTGTGCAGTGTATATATACAGGAGGAGTGGTGCTGTGCAGTGTATATATACAGGAGGAGTGGTACTGTGCAGTGTATATATACAGGAGGAGTGGTACTGTGCAGTGAATATATACAGGAGGAGGGTACTGTGCAGTGTATATATACAGGACAGGAGGAGTGGTACTGTGCAGTGTATATATACAGGAGGAGTGGTACTGTGCAGTGAATATATACAGGAGGAGGGTACTGTGCAGTGTATATATACAGGACAGGAGGAGTGGTACTGTGCAGTGTATATATACAGGTGGAGTGGTACTGTGGCAGTGTATATATACAGGAGGAGTGGTACTGTGCAGTGTATATATACAGGAGGAGTGGTACTGTGCGGTGTATATATACAGGAGGAGTGGTACTGTGCCGTGTATATATACAGGAGGAGTGGTACTGTGCAGTGTATATATACAGGACAGGAGGAGTGGTACTGTGCAGTGTATATATACAGGAGGAGTGGTACTGTGCAGTGTATATATACAGGAGGAGTGGTACTGTGCGGTGTATATATACAGGAGGAGTGGTACTGTGCCGTGTATATATACAGGAGGAGTGGTACTGTGCAGTGTATATATACAGGAGGAGTGGTACTGTGCGGTGTATATATACAGGAGGAGTGGTACTGTGCCGTGTAATATATACAGGAGGAGTGGTACTGTGCAGTGTATATATACAGGAGGAGTGGTACTGTGCAGTGTATATATACAGGAGGAGTGGTACTGTGCAGTGTATATATACAGGAGGAGTGGTACTGTGCAGTGTATATATACAGGAGGAGTGGTACTGTGCAGTGAATATATACAGAAGGAGTGGTACTGTGCAGTGTATATATACAGGAGGAGTGGTACTGTGCAGTGTATATATACAGGAGGAGTGGTACTGTGCAGTGTATATATACAGGAGGAGTGGTACTGTGCAGTGTATATATACAGAAGGAGTGGTACTGTGCAGTGTATATTACAGGAGGAGTGGTACTGTGCAGTGTATATATACAGGAGGAGTGGTACTGTGCAGTGTATATATTTAGGACAGGAGGAGTGGTACTGTGCAGTGTATATATACAGGAGGAGTGGTACTGTGCAGTGTATATATACAGGAGGAGTGGTACTGTGCAGTGTATATATACAGGAGGAGTGGTACTGTGCAGTGTATATATACAGGACAGGAGGAGTGGTACTGTGCAGTGTATATATACAGGACAGGAGGAGTGGTACTGTGCAGTGTATATATACAGGACAGGAGGAGTGGTACTGTGCAGTGTATATATACAGGAGGAGTGGTACTGTGCAGTGTATATATACAGGACAGGAGGAGTGGTACTGTGCAGTGTATATATACAGGAGGAGTGGTACTGTGCAGTGTATATATACAGGACAGGAGGAGTGGTACTGTGCAGTGTATAATACAGGACAGGAGGAGTGGTACTGTGCAGTGTATATATACAGGACAGGAGGAGTGGTACTGTGCAGTGTATATATACAGGACAGGAGGAGTGGTACTGTGCAGTGTATATATACAGGACAGGAGGAGTGGTACTGTGCAGTGTATATATACAGGACAGGAGGAGTGGTACTGTGCAGTGTATATATACAGGACAGGAGGAGTGGTACTGTGCAGTGTATATATACAGGACAGGAGGAGTGGTACTGTGCAGTGTATAATATTTATAGTTCATACACTTCTACTTAGTATAATAGCCGCTAATTCAATTGCTGCTTCTGTAAAATCATTCCAGAACCCGACATGAAATGACACATGATTACATACAGTTAACCATTTCATTTCATATAGTTTGATATATGGTTTTGATTAATAATTAGATGAGTGTATGTGTGCAAAATTTCATACATGTAGTAGGATGAGCAAGTATACGCGTTAGGATTCGGGACTCGGCGAGTAATGCGGTACTCACGGTACTCGAATCCTAGAGAGTAAATTTCACTACTCGCCTCACAATATTCGGATCTCCTGCCCGGCATGTGTTAGCTAATCACAGTAAAGCCGCGGTGTGATGGTGTGATATGTTCTGTGGGTATCATTTTGTGTATATTTATATTTTACTGATTTACATGTTGGTCTCTTGTTGCCCGGTATCATTCTGTGTATTCCACATATTGTCTAGAGTCTCAATTGTCAGCCTTTTGGCTGAAACCCCTGCTGACATCTCCTGACTGTCCATTCATGACCCCTCAGCTATCAAAATGCAGAGAGTCACCCCCTGTGGTGCCTTAATCCCTGAGGCACCTTTCCCAGGTCAGAAGTGGATGAAAGCCATCAAACCGGTCTGACTGCCCCTGTAGATAAGGAGGGGGTCTCAGGACGACAGAGAGGTTGAAGTGAGTTCCCATGTGGAAAGCATGGTGTACAGACACAGCACGTCAGAGAGAAAGAAGGAGTGAGTTCTTGTGGTTATCCTCTGTCGTCTGGATTATTGGACTGATCTCATGGGACATTTATCCTGTTACTGAACTGCATTTGTGTTCTGGACTATTGTATCCTCAGTGTGGTGGTTTGTTTATGGACCTTTTCGTTTTGCCTATAATAAAGGTCTTGGATTGTTCGCACTCCTCTTGCTCTGTTGATTGTGTGATACCGGAGAAGGACCCTGCGACACGCGGCCTTCTTTGTTGTGGCATTACTGTGATTGGCTGGCTGCGCAGCGTCATAGTCATAGCCTATGAGTCATAGGCTATGACTATGTGTGTGCGGAGAATGTGTGCGGGGATCTGTGAAGGTGTGTGTGTGTGGGGCTGTGCCGGGCTCTGCTGTGTCCGTCATGGGACACTCGTTTTTAAAGAGGGACTGCATCGGAAAGGTGAGTATAGTTTGGTTTAGTATTTTAATATTATTTGCAGGAGACGAGGGCTTCGGGGAATTAGGTGTGTGCGGTGAGTATGTACTCTGTTATGTGTTGTATGTTATGTGTATGTACTGTATTATGTTGTATGTTCTGTATGTCTTTTTTTAACATTCACCATATTAGCCGGATGATGGGAATACTACTTTCCCATCATCCGCTAATGCTGTCACTGTAGCAGGCATAGCTGGATGGGACAAGTAGACGATGCCCGCACAGCCAGCGGAGCCCGAGCCCGGCAGAGACCCGGCAGAGGCCGGCACAGCCCCGCACAGTACCGGCACAGCACCGGCAGAGCCCAGCACAGCCCCGGCACAGGCCTGGCAGAACCCAAGTCAGCAGAGCCTGGCACAGCCCCGCGCATACACACAGCCCCACAGACCCCCCCGCACACATTCTCCGCCCATTACTCGCATTTCCCATAGACTTACATTGGACTCGCTACTCGTTACGAATACCCGAGTATTAGGAGCTACTCGTAACGAGTACAGTGAGTTTGAGTATTTCACTACTCACTCATCCCTAATATGTAGGTGTTAATTTAATGTGTAAATTCATTGTGAAAAAATGTGTGGGCTCCTGCGGTATTTTCTCCGCCAGACAGGGAAAGCCAGTGAGTGAGGACAGATATTAATAGCCTTGAGAGGGACCATTGTTTTTGGGCCCCCCTGGCTACTAACATCTGCCCCAGCCACCCCAGAAAAGGCAAATCTATTATTAGATGCGCCTTTTCTGGCACTTAGCCCCTCTATTCCCATTGCCTTTAGCGGTGGCTAATGGGTTAATTATGGGTTACTGTCACCTTGCTACTGAAAGGTGACATTAATCCAGGTTAATAATGGAGAGTTGTCAATTAGACAATTATCCATTATTAATCCTATTGCAGGAAATTGTTAAAAAAACACACACACATTATTAAAAATTATTTTAATGAAATAATGACACATTGTTGTTGACCACATTTTATTGTACTGGTAATCCATCTGAATCCATTGTTATCCTGTAATAAAAATAAAATAAAAAAGCAACAATATCCATACCTCTCCGCCGTTCAGTCAGGTCCCCCGCTGTAATCCATCACAAGGGGTTAACAGGTTTTCAGCATGGACCGATGCTAATGCTACCAGCCCAGCTGTAAACCACTGCAGAATGAATGAGTTAATCTCTGCGCAGCCTCCCCGGCTCACAGGAGATGAACTCAAGAGCATGGGAAACTTAATTGATTTTTTCACACGCTGTCAGATCACCTCAGCGGTAGTCAGTGAGGCTGTGCAGAGTCCCCGGCTGACCTGAAGTGAACTCGATAGCGTGGGAAAAAATAAATTAAGTTTCCCACACTAATCAGTTCATCTCTTGTCAGCTGGGGCGCCTGCGCAGACATATTCATTAATTCTGCGGGGGTTTACAGCAGGGCTGGTCGCATTAGCACCGGTCCCTGCTGTAAACCTGTTAACCCCTTTAGATGGATTGCAGCGGGGGACCTGACTGAACGGCGGAGAGGTATGGATATTGTTGCTTTTTTATTTTATTTTTATTACAGGAGAGCAAGGGATTCAGAAGGATTACCAGTGCAATAAAATATGGTCAAAAACTATGTGCATTTATTTCATTAAAATAATTTTTTAATTAATGTGTGTGTTTTTTTAACCATTTACTACAATAGGATTAATAATGGATAATTGTCTAATTGACACCTCTCCATTATTAACCCGAATTAATGTCACCTTTCAATAGCAAGGTGGCATTAACCCATAATTAACCCATTCACCACCGCTAAAGGCAATGGGAATAGAGAGGCTAAGTGCCAGAAAAGGCGCATCTAATTATAGATGTGCCTTTTCTGGGGTAGCTGGGTCAGATGTTAGTAGCCAGGGGGGCCCAAAAACAATGGTCCCTCTGTAGGCTATTAATATCTGTCCTCGGTCACTGGCTTTCCCTGTCTGGCAGAGAAAATACCGCAGGAGCCCACGCATTTCTTTACAATGAATTTACATATTAAATTAACCCCTACATGTATGAAATTTTGCACACATACACTCATCTAATTATTAGTCAAAACCATATATCAAACTACATGAAATGAAATGGTTAACTGTATGTAATCATGTGTCATTTCATGTCGGGTTCCGTAATGATTTTACAGAAGCAGCAATTGAATTAGCGGCTATTATACTATGTAGAAGTGTATGAACTATAAATATATATATATACAGTATATATGTGTCACAATGAGTGTATATATATATATATATATATGTATGCTATGTGTATATATCTGTTCTTTCCATTCTTTATTAACCCTGTCAGGGTGATTTTACAGTATAGCCGGGGATGAATTGTCGGCTTTTCTGAAGGACACTGGTGCGTATTTCTCGCAGTCACTCGTCTGCTTCGTGCGTATTTTTCTTGCCCCCATAGACTTGCACTGGCGTATTACGGGGGTATTATGGTGACAGTGGCGGCATGCTGCGATTTCACTCACACGTATAATACGGGAGAGAAAGAATCAGCTGCTGGGAGCCGCCCCATAGATGAACATCGGTCCGAGTGCGGTGAGGTTTTCTCACGTTGCACTCGTCCGTATTCCTCTCTAGTGTGACGCCGGCCTAATACCAAATAATGAGAATGTAGTAACACTAGAGGGCCACAAGATGGCAGCAAATATATAAATACGTTGGGACAAATAAAATGTCAAAAAACTGTCAGAAAGAATCTGGATAAATATGGATATAAGTAGACAGTGGAACAGACATAAACTGGAGCAGTGTAACAAATGAGCCAATGTAAGATAATAAATGTGGAGAAAAGAATTGAACGTTTTTAAATGAAAAATGAATGTAAAATTAAATAGTTCAAAATAATGTACAATAATGAAAAATAAGAGAATAAATGAAATAATCAGTTATAAAATATAACAATTCACAATGACGGAAAAATGTGAGAGCGCATAATAACATATAAATATATGAATCTACATCATTGTGTGTCAAGTAGGTGAATAAATGTCCAGTTAATCAGATAAGAGGATCAATCAGAGGAAGATAGAAAGCAGCATAATGTGAATGGACCTCCACAATGTACGGAGTGTAATGGAGAAGAGGCTCAGAAAAGAAGAAAAAGCAAAATAGGAGAAAGACAAATGGCAGAAATAAGCAGATGGTGAATGGGAAGTATCTACAGTGGGGACAATAAGTATCTGATCCGCTGCTGATTTCGCAGTTTCCTCTACACAGAATGGAGGATCGGTAATTGTTATCGTCGGTCACTTCACCTGTGAGAGACAGAATCTAAAGATAAAATCCAGAGAATCCCATTGTAGGATTGTTACATCATTTACATTTTATTACATGAAATAAGGATTTGACACAATAGAAAATCAGAACTTAATATTTGTACAGAAACCTGTGTTTGCAGTTACAGAGGTCGGACGTTTCCTGTGGTTCTTGACCAGGTTTGCACACACTGCAGCAGGGATTTTGGCCCCTTCCTCCATACAGATCTTCTCCAGATATTTCAGGTTTCGGGGATGTCGCTGGATAACATTGAGTTTCAGCTCCTCCAAAGATTCTCTCTTGGGTTCAGGTCTGGAGTCTGTCTGACCTAGGCCACTCCAGGACCTAGAAATGCTTCTTACGGAGCCGCTCCTTGGTTGTCCTGGCTGTGTGTTTCGGGTCATTGTCATCCTGGTAGACCCAGCCATGACCCATCTTCAATGCTGTTATTGAGGGAATGAGGCTGTTTGCCAAAATCTCATGACACATGAGCCCATCCATCCTCCCTTCAATACTTTGCAGTTGTCCTGTCCCCTTTGCAGAAAGCACCCAAAGTATGATGTTTCCCCCACCATGCTTCACGGTTAGGATGGTGTTCTTGGGGTTGTACTCATCCTTCTTCCTCCAAGCACGGCGAGTGGATTTGATACCAAAAAGTTCTGTTTTGGTCTCATCTGACCACATGACCTTCTCCTGTGCCTCCTCTGGATCATGCAGATGGTCATTGGTGAACTTCAGACGGGCCTGGACATGTGCTGGTGTGAGCAGGGGGACCTTGTGTGCACTGCAGGAGTTTACTCCATGACGGCGTAGTGTTACTAACGGTAATGTCTGAGACTGTGGTCCCAGCTCTCTTCGGATCAGTGACCAGGTCCTCCCAGGTAGTTCTGGGCAGATTCCTGACCGTTCTCAGAATGATCCTTACCCCACAAGGAGAGATCCTGCATGGAGCCCCAGACCGAGGAAGATTGACAGTCACCTTGTGTTTCTGCCATCTTATAATAATTGTGCCATCAGTTGTTGCTTCTCACCAAGCTGCTGCCTATTGTCCTGTAGCCCATTTCAGCCTTGTTCAGGTCTACAATTTCGTTCCTGGTGTCCTTAGACAGCTCTTTGGTCTTGGCCATGGTGGAGAGCTTGGAGTGTTATTGAGTGTGTGGACAGGTGTCTTTATACAGGTAACGAGGTCAAACAGGAGCAATTAATCCAGGTAATGAGTGCAGAGTAGGAGGCTTCTTACAGAAATACTAACAGGTCGGTGAGAGCAGAATTCTCGCTGGTCGGTCGGTGATCAAATACTTATTTCATGCAATAAAATGTAAATTAATTATGTAACAATCCTACAGTATGATTGTCTGGATTTTATCTTTAGATTCTGTGTTATGCTTTGGTAGCTGAGGAGAGCAGGCAAAAACGTCAATACACCAGAAAGGTTGGAATCTACTGGATTGCAGTACCCTGACTAACCACCACAACTAAAGGCAGCCGTGGAGCGTTCCTACGTTGGTCCTAGACGCCTCGTCACAGCCTGAGAGGTTAACTACACCTAAAGATAGAAAGAGGAAAGCTATCTGCCCCAGAGCAGATCCCCAAAGAACATAGGAAGCCCCCAAACATGTAATGGCGGTTAGACAAGAGGAAATACAGACACAGACAGAAAATAGTATGAGCAAACGTTGGGGACCAATCTGCCTAGACAGAAAAAGGATAGGAAGGATACTTACTGCAATCCAAAAAAAAACCCTAAAAAAAACCAACGCTACTAATTGCAAAAACACCTGAGATCACACGAACTCTACCACCTAAATTAGTTCTCTGGTGTAACAAAACTAAGCCGCAGCCACAGAAAAAACTGGAAAAGGCAAATGAACAAACAACAGTGGCTCCAGAGGAACTGAGAGGAGACCAAGCCCCCCGGGGGGGGGGGGGACCTGGCTAACTTCACAGAAATGCAGAGAAAAATGCAAATGGTAAGCACAAAAACAAAAAACAGAAAATATCTTATCTGAGAGCAGGAGAAGAGGCAAGACTTCAGCAAGCTTCCAAGTGAACCAGGAAACAACGTTGAGACAAGAACAATTGATCACCGGCAACCATGATGGGAGGGAACCTCCCTTATATAAGACCAGTCTGTGATTCCTGATTGCCAATCCTCATTGAATGGTTCAGTACTGTTTGTAACCACCAGAGGGAGCTTCTGCTCAGAATTCATTTCTAGAACATTCACAACAGTACCCCCCCCTTGAGGAGGGGTCACCGAACCCTCATTTGTGCCACCAGGTCGGTCAGGATGAGCTCTGTGATACGCACGGATCAGTCTCCTAGCATGGATGTCCGAAGCAAACACCCAAGAATTGTCCTCCTGACCATAACCTCTCCACTTAACCAAATACTGGAGTTTCCATCTAGAAAAACGAGAATCCAATATTTTCTCAACCACATACTCCAGATTGCCCTCAACCAAAACAGGGTCAGGAGGCGCAGCCATAGGAACCACTGGCTCGACAAACCTCTTCAATAAGGACTTGTGGAACACGTTATGGATCTTAAATGTCCCTGGAAGAAGTAAACGAAAGGAAACAGGATTAAGAATCTCCATGATCTTATAAGGTCCAATGAACCTAGGCTTAAACTTAGGAGATGCAACTCTCATAGGGATATTTCTTGAGGACAACCAGACCAAGTCCCCCACTTTAAACCGAGGACCATCAGTCCTATGCCGGTTGGCAAACCGCTGGGCCTTCTCCTGAGAGAGGGACAACCTCTCCACTACCTGGTCCCAAATCTGCTGCATACGCTCCACAACAGAGTCAACACCCGGCAGACAGAAGCCTCCGTTTGTCCCGAAGAAAATCGAGGTTGAAACCCAAAATTGCAGAAAAATGGAGACATCAAAGTGGCAGAGCTTGCCCTATTATTAAGAGCAAACTCAGCCAAAGGCAAAAAAGAGACCCAGTCATCTTGATCAGCAGACACAAAGCATCTCAGATAAGTCTCCAATGTCTGGTTTCTTCTCTCAGTTTGTCCATTGGTCTGAGGATGAAAAGCAGAGGAGAAAGACAATTGAACACCAAGTTTAGAACAAAAAGTCCTCCAAAATCTGGAAACAAACTGGACTCCTCTGTCAGACACAATGTTCTCAGGAATGCCGTGTAACCGAACCACGTGCTGAAGGAACAAAGGCACCAATTCGGAGGAGGAAGGCAACTTAGGTAATGGCACAAGATGTATCATCTTGGAAAACCTATCACAAATCACCCAGATAACGGTCATTCTCTGAGAAACAGGGAGGTCGGAAATAAAATCCATAGAGATATGGGTCCATGGTCTTTTGGGCACAGGCAATGGCATCAACAAACCACTAGAGCGAGAGCAAGGCTTGGAGCGAGAGCAAGTCCCACAGGACTGCACAAACTCCCTGACGTCACGAGACAAAGTAGGCCACCAAAAGGACCGACTCACCAAGTCTCTGGTACCAAAAATTCCGGGATGACCGGCCAACGCGGAACAATGAATCTCAGTCATCACCATCTTCTTCCACTGGTCTGGGACAAACAATTTCCCAATAGGGCAGCGCTCGGGTTTATCCTCCTGACACCATTCCAGAGCCAGTCTCAAATTGGGCGAGATGGCGGAAAGAACTACACCCTCTTTCAAAATAACAGCAGGATCAGATAACTCAGGAGAGTCCGCAAGGAAACTCCTCGAGAGGGCATCCGCCTTAACATTCTTAGTGCCAGGAAGAAAGGAAACCACAAAATTAAAACGTGTGAAAAACAAGGCCCACCTGGCCTGTCTAGGATTAAGTCGCTTGGCTGATTCCAGATAAACCAGATTCTTATGGTCCGTGAGGACCACCACCTGATGTTTGGCTCGCTCCAGCCAATGTCTCCACTCTTCAAAAGCCCACTTCATGGTCAATAACTCCTGATTACCCACGTCATAATTACGTTCAGTTGGAGAAAATTTTCGAGAGAAAAAAGCACAAGGGTTACTTTTAGAGGTCTCAGGATCTCTTTGGGACAAAACGGCACCTGCCCCAATTTCAGAGGCATCAACCTCCATCTGAAATGGCAGAGAAACATCAGGCTGCCGTAGAACAGGAGCAGAAGTGAATCTCTGCTTAAGTTCCTGAAACGCAGAGACTGCCTCAGGAGGCCAATTCACCACATCAGAATCCTTTTTGGTCAAATCAGTCAATGGTTTAACAATAACAGAGAAATTACCAATAAATTTATGATAAAAATTGGCAAAACCCAAGAATCTCTGAAGAGCCTTTAATGAAGTAGGTTGGACCCAATCACAGATGGCCTGAACCTTGACCGGGTCCATTTCAATAACAGATGGAGACAAAATGAATCCCAGAAATGAGATCCTCTGTATGCCAAAAAGACACTTTGATCCCTTCACATACAGAGCATTCTCTCTCAAAATCTGGAACACAGTCCGAACATGTTTCACATGAGAGTCCCAGTCATTGGAAAAAATCAAGATATCCAAATAAACAATCAGAAATTTATCCACAAAATCCCTGAAAATGTCATTCATGAAGGACTGGAAGACGGAAGGAGCATTAGTGAGCCCAAAGGGCATCACTAGGTACTCCAAATGCCCCTCTGGGGTATTAAACGCCGTCTTCCATTCATCCCCGTGCTTAATGCGAATAAGGTTATACGCCCCCCTGAGGTCAAGCTTGGTAAACCAAGTAGCACTTTTCACCCTGGAAAACAGGTCAGAAATCAAGGGTAACGGATATTGATATTTCACAGCGATCTTGTTCAAGAGACGATAATCAATACACGGCCTTAATGAACCATCCTTTTTGGCCACAAAGAAAAAAACGGCACCCAAGGGTGAAGAGGATGGTCTGATATGACCCTTCTCCAATGACTCCTTGATATAAGACCGCATAGCGTCATGTTCAGGTACAGACAAGTTAAAAAGGCGACCTTTAGGGAATTTACTACCAGGCACTAATTCAATAGCGCAGTCATAGCTCCTATGGGGGGGCAAGTATGCAGATTTACTTTCGCGAAACACATCAGAAAAATCAGTCAAAAAGTCAGGAACATCCTGAGCCTGGGGAGGGGCAGAAAAAACAGGAGTGTTGGCATTAACAGATTGGCAGCCCCAACTGGTTACAGACACAGATTTCCAATCCAAAACAGGATTATGAGACTGTAACCAAGGGAAACCCAGTACAATAATGTCATGCAGATTATACAGCACCAAAAATTTGCAACTCTCCTGATGATCAGGTTCAACCCTCATTATCACCTGAGTAGAGAACTGGGGTTTATTCTCAGCCAAAGGGGTAGAATCAATCCCCAGTAGGGGAATAGACTTCCATAGTGGTATCAAGGGAAACCCACAACGTTTAGCAAAATCAAAATCCATCAGGTTAATATCTGCTCCCGAATCAACAAAAGCCTGAGCAGAAAATGTGGACAGGGAGCAAATCAGGGTAACAGTCAACAGAAATTTAGTCTGAACTCTACCCAAGACAACTGAGCGTGCAAAACGTCTTCCCCGCTTAGGGCAGACTGAAATAGCATGAGAGGCATCACCACAGTAGAAACATAACCCATTGCGTTTTCGAAACTCATGACGCTGTGCCCCAGAAGCCACTCTATCACACTGCATGGGTTCAGAAGCTGGCTCACAAGGCAACACTATTCCACGCATACCTCTACGCTCACGCAAACATCTGTCAATTTGAATCGCTAATGACATAGAATCATTGAGACCAGAGGGAGCAGGGAAACCCACCATAACATCTTTTACATTCTCTGACAGCCTCTTCCGAAAAAAGGCAGCCAAAGCATCATCATTCCATTTGGTTAGGACTGCCCATTTTCGAAATTTCTGACAGTACAACTCAGCGTCCTCAAGCCCCTGATTTAATGCCAACAAGGTTCTTTCAGCTTGATCAGTGACATTAGGCTCATCGTACAATAACCCCAGAGCCAGAAAAAATGCATCAACATCACTCAAAACAGGGTCCCCATTTGTCAGGGAAAAAGCCCAATCCTGAGGATCGTCGCGCAGGAGAGAGATGACAATTTGAACCTGCTGTGCTGCGTTCCCTGAGGACTTAGGTTTTAAGGCAAAAAACAACTTACAATTATTTTTGAAATTCAGAAATTTAGCTCGATCCCCCAAAAACAAATCTGGCATGGGGATCCTGGGTTCCACAACTGGCAACCTAGCAATACTCCGAACCTCAGTGGCAAGCTGATCCACACGGCCAGACAACTGTGCAAACTCCATTGAGAGAGAAAAAAAATAAAAAATCCTCCTCAGCACCCAGAGAAAAAGAGGGAAAAAAAATGCAACAAACAGAAAAAAAATCTCTGACAACTCTGACAACTTCCTTTTTTCTTTCCACACTATTTTTCCCTTCTGTGAGTACCATATAATTTTCAGTTTGGGCCGGTGATACTGTTATGCTTTGGTAGCTGAGGAGAGCAGGCAAAAACGGCAATACACCAGAGAGGTTGGAATCTACTGGATTGCAGTACCCTGACTAACCACCACAACTAAAGGCAGCCGTGGAGCGTTCCTACTTTGGTCCTAGACGCCTCGTCACAGCCTGAGAGGTTAACTACACCTAAAGATAGAAAGAGGAAAGCTATCTGCCCCGGAGAAGATCCCCAAAGAACATAGGAAGCCCCCAAACATGTAATGGCGGTTAGACAAGAGGAAATACAGACACAGACAGAAAATAGTATGAACAAACGTTGGGGCCCAATCTACCTAGACAGAAAAAGGATAGGAAGGATACTTACTGCAATCCAAAAAAACCCCTAAAAAAAACCAACGCTACTAATTGCAAAAACACCTGAGATCACACTACCTCTACCACCTAAATCAGTTCTCTGGTGTAACAAAACTAAGCCGCAGCTACTGAAAAAGCTTGAAAAGGCAAATGAACAAAATAACAGTGGCTCCAGAGGAACCGAGAGGAGACCAAGCCCCCCGGGGAGGGGGACCTGGCTAACTTCACAGAAATGCAGAGAAAAATGCAAATGGTAAGCACAAAAACAAAAAACAGAAAATATCTTATCTGAGAGCAGGAGAAGAGGCAAGACTCAGCAAGCTTCCAAGTGAACCAGGAAACAACGTTGAGACAAGAACAATTGATCACCGGCAACCATGATGGGAGGGAACCTCCCTTATATAAGACCAGTCTGTGATTCCTGATTGCCAATCCTTATTGAATGGTTCAGTACTGTTTGTAACCACCAGAGGGAGCTTCTGCTCAGAATTCATTTCTAGAACATTCACAACATTCTGTCTCTCACAGTTGAAGTGACCGACGATAAAAATTACAGACCCTCCATTGTTTGTAGATGGGAAAACCTGTAAAATCAGCAGCGTATCAAGTACCTATTATCTCCACTGTATAATGTGTCTGAGACATTGAGTCCCTTCTCGAGGATGAGCTGTGAGTGAGGGTAGTCAAGGAGTCCGAGGTCAAAAGTCAGAAGGTATGCCATAAACAGAAGGATGTGAAAAATGCGTAATCAGGGAACGGTCCGAGGTCACAATATCAAGATGTAAGGGGATCAGAGCAAAGGGAGCAGACAAATCGGATGACCAGAGCGAGGTCCAAGGTCAGGCAGCAAGAAGATCCACAAGCAGAACATAAGGCACAGATACACAAACCACACAGAGCTGATTGTCTGTGTCACGAGGGTGTCACACCCTCCTGGGAGATTGGGGGTTAGAAAATCATTATTTATTGTGTATCACAGATGTTCCATTTAGCGCGTGTGTTTCGTGTCCCATATTAAATGGATTTAATTTCCTTTGGTGCTGAAGACGTTAATGACCCTTTCTACGCTGGTTAGAAAGATACCATCTCACAGCTGTTCCTGACCTTGTCCTTTCCTCTCTTTATAAAATCTGGCCAGACCTTCTCATCCTCGTCAGTGAAAGTTTACCTCCTGGTTTCCTGGAGTTGCTGTGCTGAGTTGGAGATCGTTTTTGCTGCTGGAGATTGTTGCGTGCTGTTTTTGGGTGTATGCATTCCTGATTGTCCAGTTCCCATTTGGATTGTACATTCCTATCCTTCCCTATATACCTCTTTCCCTTTAGTGACAGTTTTATATATTAGTTGCTTTTTGTTATCCCTGTTTGCCTTATGCGTTTCTCCACTAGTTTTTCTGTCCCAGGTCTTCAGGGGGATGGAGAGTGGACAGCTAAGGGTATGGTAAGACAACCTGTGGCTTCTTCAGGGAACATTTCCATTGTTCACATATATCACATATACAGAAAACAAAATAATCGGTATTTGAGTGCAGTATAGTAGGATAGTTATCCTGCAAGCACAGATGTAAGGGATGATAGGGATGAGAATGAGGGAGCAGGTGTAGGCCGCCATGTAAGGTCAGGCTATCCATTATGGTGTGCGTGATAACATGAACTGCACCAACGAGAATAACCAATGACCAATAGAATGTCATCAGGAGAAAGTCCCCTCCTCAGAGCAGCGGACAGCCACAATTCTCCAATCTCATCTAGTTAAAAATGAAAACATTTTATTGAGGTCTCCATTCATTACTGAGAGCTGCTTTCATATTGACTTTTTACTTTTTTCTGAACACTATCCAGGGTTAAGGTCAAGGCTAGGTTTAGGGATAGGCTGAGAGCTTTGGGCTAGGGTTAAGTTTAAGGCTGGGGTTATGTTTAGGGTTAGGTGTAGGGTTAGACTTATGGCTGGGGCAATAAAATTGTTACATAGAATAAAAAGCTCAGATAGCAATGTGACCTGTGATCTGTAATATCTGACAGGTGAAAGAACAAACTTTAATTACAGCAGGATTTTCCTCTACTTGTTCTTGGGGGATAAGAAGTTTAATGCTGGACGGGTGGGAGGATCCCAGGAGTGCTAACTGTTCACAGGACAGAGGACTCAAAATACTTATTCCTGAGAGCTGCGTGCTCCACCACTAGAGGTGCCCTGTCTAGTCCCCCTTAACAATACACAAAAGGCCGCCCCGTGAATGGAAATCTATAGAAAATCCAGAGCCATTTACTAAATACTGCACCAGAAGTGAAATATATCAAAAGCTCAAGAAAATCCCTGAGTCAACTGATGAGCAAACCCAACAATCAACCAACGAGCAAACCCAACAATCAGACACTGAGCAAACCCAACAATCAACCAATGAGCAAACCCAACAATCAACCAACGAGCAAACCCAACAATCAGACTCTGAGCAAACCCAACAATCAACCAACGAGCAAACCCAACAATAATCCAACGAGCAAACCCAACAATCAACCAACGAGCAAACCCAACAATCAACCAACGAGCAAACCCAACAATCAGACTCTGAGCAAACCCAACAATCAACCAACGAACAAACCCAACAATAATCCAACGAGCAAACCCAACAATCAACCAATGAGCAAACCCAACAATCAACCAACAAGCAAACCCAACAATCAACGAACGAGCAAACCCAACAATCAACCAACGAGCAAACCCAACAATCAGACTCTGAGCAAACCCAACAATCAACCAACGAGCAAACCCAACAATAATCCAACGAGCAAACCCAACAATCAACCAACGAGCAAACCCAACAATCAACCAACAAGCAAACCCAACAATCAACGAACGAGCAAACCCAACAATCAACCAACGAGCAAACCCAACAATCAACCAACAAACAAACCCAACAATCAACCAACGAGCAAACCCAACAATCAACCAACGAGCTAACCCAACAATCAACCAACAAGCAAACCCAACAATCAACCAACAAGCAAACCCAACAATCAACCAACGAGCAAACCCAACAATCAGACTCTGAGCAAACCCAACAATCAACCAACGAGCAAACCCAACAATAATCCAACGAGCAAACCCAACAATCAATCAACGAGCAAACCCAACAATCAACCAACGAACAAACCCAACAATCAACCAACGAGCAAACCCAACAATCAGACACTGAGCAAACCCAACAATCAGACACCGAAGAGAATCAATCTGTAGAGGAGAAGATTGGGAAATGTTTCATGTGAATCGCTTCTTCTACAATTACATATGAAAACGGCCATGTCACAGAGGAAGAGATAGTTGGATAGATAAGCATGTGCACAGCTTTAGTAGTTGCCAGAGTAGGTTCCCACACTATTAACATATATTAAGAGACTCGGCACTCAACTTAAGTGATCAGATAATTTAATGTTGTCCACACTAGTAGTAAGCAAAATGTTTCGGTCTTACATCAGACCTTCATCAGTTACAGAATAAAGTAAGGTTATTAGGTTAGGTGGACCAATAATCTTGGTTGAAGATCACTAGATCATTAAACATTCAGTGACATAAAAAAGTAGGGCAAGGGTTGTCAGACCTGTGCACATATAGGGTTAAGTGCGCCGTGCCTCAGTGGCATATGCAGACGCGGTGTCCACCTTAAGTTGAGTGCCGAGGCGATCCAGATCAGGGATCCTGGAGGTCGTCAGATCCTTCTACTCGCACCTCTTGGGGAAGAGGGATCTTGATTGGGATAAGAAGCCGGAGCCGTCCCCAAACCAGGGGTAGACCCCTCTCTTGACGTTTTCATGCCGCTGTTGCCGGTGCCACTGTGGGATTCTCGCCTGTCACAAATTCCGTCGAGATGACCCGCGCCGCTGTTGCCGGTGCCACTGTTGGAACCCTGAACTTGCTCACAACAGAAGTCTACGGTCCGTTAAGTTTAACCCCTTTATTACTGAACTCTTGTTTGTCCCTCACCTACCCTGCCATCCTCCCAGTTCTGCCCCATTCCTTACCGTCACCCTACAATCCCGCACTCCCTGCGTGGAGCACATCCCACTGTAAAATAAACCTGTTTAACCCTTGCTCTGCCTCCCTGTGCGTGACTGCATCCCGCGTTCCTGCAGGTTATTACATGGACAAAACTGATCTTTCCTTCATCTCACCTAACTCACCTACCTGATCTATCAGAATAAATTATATCATGCTTTCACCTGTACCGGAAGTCCACTTACTTGGAGTAAATCTCAACTCTGCCCTGTCCTTAAAGCTGCACATCCAAGCTCTTACCACCGCTGCCACCTCCAACTCAAAAAATATTTCCAGTATCCGTCCTTTCCTAAACCGTCAATATACTGAAATGTTACTGTTGCCCTCATCATCTCCCACCTTCACTATTGCAAAGTCCTCCCGTGTGAGCTCCTGCTAACACCCTCGCACCTCTCCAGCCCATCTTTAACTCTGCTGACCAACTAATCCTTCTCTCTCCTCGCTACTCCTCAACTTTTCGCTCTGCAAATCATTTTATTGGTTCCCAATTACCCAATGTATCTAGCTCAAACTATTAACATTGACCTCCAAACAGGCTCAGACTGGCCCATAGGGGAACAGGGGAATCCCCCGGTGGGCCCCTGTGCAAATCACCTTACTGTATGGGCAGTACTTAGCATAATTCACTTGATTCACTCAGAAAATAAAGCCGCCTCTCATCATTCATAACCCAAACTACCCAGTTTATTATTATATAGAGACAGAGGTAACTAGGGTCGTGTTATATTTGTATACAAATGAAAAGTGGCCCCCAAAAGTCAATGTTACTGGTGGGCCCTTGGGACCCCAGTCCGACACTATAGAGAAAAAGGCAGTTGCAGTCCAGCTTCTTAGAAGTCAAATTCTTTATTTCCAATATGATAAAACATCACAGACGGTGTCCTCCAAAAGTGTACATCAAACAGAAAAGGTGACACCTAGTAAAACAGCGACGCGTTTCGACCACCAAGGGTCTTTGTCAGAGCTGTATATCCCCTAGTGCCACTGCATTATAAAGGTTTGTTGAACCTATGAGCTGGCTGTTCCCTCACAATGCAGATACAACAGGTGTCTGATAATTAAGGCTACTTTCACACTTCAGGCTTTTTGAATCAGGCGCGATCCGGCGTGTTTCTAAAAGAACGGATCTGGTACAGGATGCGTTTTTTTAGCATTGACTTACATTAGCGCCGGATCGCGCCTGATGTCACTGCGTTGCATCCGTTTTTGGCCGCATCCGTTGGAATTGTACATTCCGGCGGCCGGACAAGACGGTTTTTGTAACTTTTTTTTTTTTTTTCCGGAGACGCCTGATAGTGCCTGAATCGGCACTTCAGGCGGCCGGAAACAATGAAAGTCTATGGAGCCGGACCAGTTTCTTGACAAATCCGTCAGAAAACTGATCCGGGGTCTCTCTCTCTCTCTCTCTCAAGCTGCAATCAGCGGTCAGCAGCTAATGCTGATTTAGTCCAACGTGCGGAATGTTATAAATTAAAAGCATAATTAATGCAGGTGCACAGGGGATAGAAGATATGATAAAAACATTCATAGAAAAACTATTAACATGAGTGAAAAATAATAACAATAAAAAGATAATTATTTAAACAAAAAAAAAAAAAAAACAACTTTAAAATAAAATATATCTGTAAATGTCTTGACTCGTAGTTGTTTTCTTTTTTATATTGTCTTTTGGAATCGTTCTGAAATGGTAGTTGCTCGCATTAGTGGCCACAATAGTCCATCACTATTATAGATGGCACAATGAATTAATGGCATATTGTTGGTATCGAATTTCCAGGAGGAACTAGTGAGGATAGAATGACAGGTATTAGGATACATGAATGAATTTCTAACAAACTTCACGTCAAGACATTTACAGATTTATTTTATTTTAAAGTTGTTGTTTTTTTTTTTTTGTTTAAATAATTATCTTTTTATTGTTATTATTTTTCACTGATGTTAATAGTTTTTCTATGAATGTTTTTATCATATCTTCTATCCCCTGTGCACCTGCATTAATTATGCTTTTAATTTATAACATTCTAACATGCACGTTGGACTAAATCAGCATTAATGACCTCTGATTGCAGCTTAATTATCAGACACCTGTTGTATCTGCATTGTGAGGGAACAGCCGGCTCATAGGTTTAACAAACCTTTATAATGCAGTGGCACTAGGGGATATACAGCTCTGACAAAGACCCTCGGTGGTCGAAACGCGTCGCTGTTTTACTAGGTGCCACCTTTTCTGTTTGATGTACACTTTTGGAGGACACCGTCTGTGATGTTTTATCATATTGGAAATAAAGAATTTGACTTCTAAGAAGCTGGACTGCAACTGCCATTTTCTCTACGATTCCATGTCCTGGTCAGGACTTCGTGGCTCCGTGCTCTGGTGAAAAGTTGGGTGAGCTGGCAGGGGCTTTGTGCCCCACACTTTCTATATAACCCAGTCCGACACTGCCTACAAAGCCGTCCATAATCTGTCTCCTCCTTATATCTCCGAGCTAATCTCTCAATGTCTTCCCAGATGTAACCTCCGCTTCTCGTAAGACCTTCCACTCTCCTCCACACTTATCAAAGATGGAACAAAAATAAAGTCCAGCACAAGATCGAAATAAAATCCTACAAAAGAATTGTGCAATAAGGACAAAGTAATGAAATATATTAGAAAATATTGTATTAGAGTATATAATGAATAATCTAATAATAATAGACAGCTGCAATAAATGGAGCACGTGTGAAAAATATCTAATATATACTTACCTTGTAAAGTCTTCACTTCCTGTTCCGTCCAGATGTGTCCGGATCCCAGAATTCCAAGAGGCGGAAGTTCACCGACAGCCATATTGGGACACCCAAGTGATGAGTGTCTCAATATGGAAACTGCTGGTGGTACCAGCCTCTTGCACGAACACCGTCGCACCACACACTGTATACGCTTATGCACCACACACTCTGTATACACCGTCGCACCACACACTGTATACGCCTTATGCACCACACACTCTGTATACACCGTCGCACCACACACTGTATACGCCTTATGCACCACACACTCTGTATACACCGTCGCACCACACACTGTATACGCCTTATGCACCACACACTCTGTATACACCGTCGCACCACACACTGTATACGCTTTAGCACCAGACACACACTCTGTATACACCGTCGCACCACACACTGTATACGCCTTACGCACCAGACACACACTCTGTATACACCGTCGCACCACACACTGTATACGCCTTACGCACCAAACACACACTCTGTATACACCGTCGCACCACACACTGTATACGCCTTACGCACCAACACACACTCTGTATACACCGTCGCACCACACACTGTATACGCCTTACGCACCAAACACACACTCTGTATACACCGTCGCACCACACACTGTATACGCCTTACGCACCAAACACACACTCTGTATACACCTCGCACCACACACTGTATACGCCTTACACACCAAACACACACTCTCTATACACCGTACGCACCACACACTGTATACGCCTTACGCACCAAACACACACTCTGTATACACCATCGCACCACACACTGTATACGCCTTACGCACCAAACACACACTCTGTATACACCGTATCACCACACACTGTATACGCCTTACGCACCAAACACACACTCTGTATACACCGTCGCACCACACACTGTATACGCCACCAAACACACACTCTGTATACGCCGTACGCACCACACACTGTATACGCCTCACGCACCAAACACACACTCTGTATACTCCGTACACACCACACACTGTATATGCCTTACGCACCAAACACACACTCTGTATACACCGTCGCACCACACACTGTATACGCCTTACGCACCAACACACACACTCTGTATACACCGTACGCACCACCACACAACTGTATACGCCTTACGCACCAAACACACACTCTGTATACCCGTACGCACCACACACTGTATACGCCTTACGCCCCAAACACACACTCTGTATACCCGTACGCACCACACACACTGTATACGCCGTATGCACCAAACACACACTCTGTATACACCGTCGCACCACACACACTGTATAGCCTTACGCACCAACACACACTGTATACTCCGTAGCACCACACACACTGTATACTCCGTACGCACCACACACTGTATACGCCTTAGCACCAAACACACACTCTGTATACCCGTACGCACCACACACTGTATACCCTTACGCACCAAACACACCCCTGTATACTCCGTATGCACCACACACACACTGTATATGCCGTATGCACCACACACACTGTATACGCCGTATGCACCACACACTGTATACCGTATGCACCACACACCTGTATACCCGTACGCACCACACACTGTATACGCCGTACGCACCAACACACACTGTATACTCCGTACGCACCACCACACACTGTATACCCGTATGCACCACACACACTGTATACGCCGTATGCACCACACACACTGTATACGCCGTATGCACCCCCACACACTGTATACGCCGTATGACACCACACACACTGTATCCGACGCCACCACTGTATCGTAGCACCACACACACACTGTATACGCCGTATGCACCAACACACACTGTATACGCCGTATGCACCACACAACTGTATACTCCGTACGCACCACACACCTGTATACCCGACGCACCACCACACACACTTTATACTCCATATGCACCAAACACTATACTCCGTACGCACACACACACACAAAGACACACTGTATACGCCGTATGCACCACAACACACTGTATATGCCGTATGCACTACACACACTGTATACGCCGTACGCACCACACACTGTATACTCCATACGCACCACACACACACTGTATACTCCGTACGCACCACACACACACTGTATACTCCGTACGCACCACCACACACACTGTATACTCCGTACACACCACACACACACTGTATACTCCGTACGCACCACACACACTCTGTATACTCCGTACGCACCACACACACCTGTATACGCCTTACGCACCAAACACACACACTGTATACTCCGTACGCACCACACACACTCTGTATACTCCGTACGCACCACACACACTGTATACACCGTACCCACCACACACACACTGTATACGCCGTACGCACCACATACATACTCTGTATACACCGTACCCACCACACACACACTGTATACTCCGTACACACCACACACACACACTCTGTATACACCGTACCCACCACACACACACTGTATACTCCATACGCACCACACACACTGTATACGCCGTACGCACCACCACACACTCTGTATACTCCGTACTCACCACACACACACTGTATACTCCGTACCACACACACACACTCTGTATACTCCATACGCACCACCACACACTCTGTATACTCTGTACGCACCTCACACACACTGTATACTCCGTACTCACCACACACACTCTGTATACTCCGTACGCACCACACACACACTGTATACTCCGTACCCACCACACACACACTGTATACTCCGTACCCACCACACACACACTGTATACTCCGTACTCACCACACACACTCTGTATACTCCGTACGCACCACCACACACTCTGTATACTCCGTACGCACCACCACACACTCTGTATACTCCGTACGCACCACACACACTGTATATGCAGTACGCACCACCACACACTCTGTATACTCCGTACCCACCACACACACACTGTATACTCCGTACCCACCACACACACACTGTATACTCCGTACGCACCACACACACACTGTATACTCCGTACCCACCACACACACACTGTATACTCCGTACGCACCACCACACACTGTATACTCCGTACCCACCACACACACACTGTATACTCCGTACCCACCACACACACACTGTATACGCCGTACGCACCACCACACACTCTGTATACTCCGTACCCACCACACACACACTGTATACTCCGTACGCACCACACACACACTGTATACACCATACGCACCACCACACACACTGTATACTCTGTACGCACCACACACACACTGTATACTCCGTACGCACCACACACACTGTATACTCCGTACGCACTGAGTCGCCCGTAGCCAGGGCCTGTGGGGTACTTGGCACCGAGCCCGTTCACTTCAATGGGGATGTCACGGGTAGCACAGCTCGGTCCGTTGCCCTGGGGGCTCACCTCAATAAAAGGGGATATTTACAGGGGATTGTAGATTTATAGAAATGTTCGTGACGCCACCTGTGGTTCCTGGTCAGGGTGACCAGCGCTGCAGGGTAGATCCTCTGAGGGGTTGTTACTGGGCAGCAAGGTGTTAAGTCTTCCACAGGCAAGACTGATCCCTCAGGTATATGGCGGTGTAGGGGTGCAGGAGCAATAAGGCAGACACACACAAGAAAGTCTCTTTCCGTGCCTTTACTGATGGTAGATGCAGGCACGTATCGGGAAGCTGTCAGGGTGGAGGATGCACGTCCAGTAATCCCACTGAGTAGGTGTAGGGCCTCCTTACTCCAGTTGTGTGAGTTTCTGACCTGTGTGGAACGAAGTCTAACTCTGTCTTCAGTTATACGCCCGGCTGACTTTGTGGTGAAGCCTTCTTGTGGACAGAACAGTGTCTCTAATGGTTGGCCGACCAGACTCCTGTCTTCCTGACCCCGGCTACATATCAACACTGTTGGGCCCCTGCGATCTGAAGTCCAGCAGGGTCTCCAGTTTCTCCTACTAGTCGTGTAGATGCTAGCAAGCTCGGACCAGGTGTCCGGTAGTGCAGAGTAGAGGTAAGCGATCAATGCTGTTTCAACCTCTGTCACTCTCTTCTTTCTTCCACTCGCCTTTCGTCCTACTCTCACCTTCAACATAAGCACACACTAGCAGTAGATGGCAGCTTTTCCTTCTCTTCACCGCTCTCAAAGCGTCGGCACGCTCGCTCACTGAAGATACTCTCAGTTGGCTCAGTTTTGACCAAGCTAAGTGGCAATCTTTCCCACTACTACTGGACTCCACACTGTAAACTGAGTATACGCTTCAGGCTTTCAGTAACTCTCTCCCTCCCTCTGCTCGTCTGAGGTAAAAACTGACAACTGCCGTGTCTCAGCTCGTCTGAGGAGATCTGGTGTTCTCTCTGGTAACTAGACGTTCTGCTGTATTCTGAGTCACTGTCGTGTCTACACTGCCTTATATACACTGCGGAAGGGCTCCCTCTGGTGGATGTAGGGAAAAGTGCAGATGTGTTGTGTGCATATGGGTCATTGTGGGTTTACCTTGGTTGCATCCTCCTGGGAACATGTGGCTCCAGACACAGCTGGGCTCCACATCCCCCCCTAGTTATCATCAGCATTCCCGGGCTGAAAAAGAAGTAAATTTTTATAACATTAACATAAACAATAACAATAACTCTTCCCTTGCGGGAGGTGAGGACGCTTCAAACGTTGCAATAAATACAAGTAACATATATACAGATATTTACACAATTCTTATATACACTTTTACACTTGGACACTTGTTTACGTTTGCTATGCCTACTCTTGATACCTAACAGGTAAATTTCCTTTTGTCGTGCGTACTGACCTACGTGGTGTTGCGTCAGGTATAGTAGCATCTGGCCTATCTGTCCTACGTGCCGGTAAACTGTAATACTGCCTTAACCTCTCCAGGGATCTGGCAAGCATACTTGTGGCTGGGCGATGTGGTTCTGTTTCGCTAGAGGATTCTTCTGGTAGTTCCACGTTTTGAGGCTCCACTTCTCGAGACTCTACTACTGGAGATGCTACAGGAGCAGGTTCCTCCCGAACTATTCTTTCTGCGACAACTGGCTCAACTGGACGTTGGAGTGCTTCTTGTGGTTCGTAAAATTGAAGTACTGGAATAATCACAGCGTCTCCGATACAAGGCCAATCTGCAGGAAAATCTCCTAGGTCCGTGTGTATGACTTCACCTGGTTTCTCTTTTTCCATAACAGGTTCTTCTTCGTGAAGTTTTAACATGTCTGGACACAGTTTTAGGTGGTCTCTTGATACAGTTGTGGTAGTCTTTCCTCCATCTTTGCTAATGGTACACGTTTTCCTGTTGTCAAACTTTGAATTTTGCACGACATATGGCTCTTTTTCCCACTGATCATCTAGTTTGTACATTCTTCTTTTCCTTTTTAGCACAATTTCTCCAGGCATAAAAGGCTTAGCTGGCGCACTTTTGTTGTAGTTTTCCTCTTGTTTTTCCCTTACTTTATTGAGACTATCTTCCACGCAGACTTGTACTCTCCTGTACTGTTCCTGTCGGTTTGTGTCCCAATCTTCAGTAGTAACATCAGCTTCTGGTTCTACAACACCAAGTTCCAAATCCATGGGCAGCTTTCCTGGTCTGGCCCGCATGAGGTAGGCTGGGTGCAATTGGTGGAACTCACAGGTATGTGATTGTACAGATCTACCAGATCAGGTAGTAGGTCTGGCCACCGATTCCTCTCCTCTAGTGGTACCGTCTTCAGCAGATCAATGACTATGTGATTCATCTTCTCACAGAGACCATTTGTTTGGGTGGTACGGTGTGGTTCTTATCTTCTTGCATCCGTACAAATGACAGAACTCTTTAAACAATTCGGCTTCAAAGGCAGGACCCTGATCAGTTATCCATGGGGTCTGCAGAAATACGCTTGAAACGTCTTTGCTGCTGTTTCAGCTGTCAGATCTTTGACAGGGGCGACCACCAGGAACCTGGAGTAGTGATCCACCATTGTCAGGGCATATGAGTATCCTGACCGGCTAAGTGACAACTTTACATGGTCCAAGGCCACGATCTCCAAGGGACGAGTCGTCTTGATGGGTTGCAGGGGTGCTTTCTGGCTGCTGTAGTCTTTTCTTCGGAGGCTACAGGACGCACAGTTTTTACACCATTTCTCGATGGAACTGCGCATTCCTACCCAGTAGAAACGACACTTCAACAGGGTTTCCAGCTTCTTCCAGCCAAAGTGCCCCGCTCGATCGTGGTAGGCTTCCAACACCATCTGGAGGTCCGTTCTGGGGACGACTATCTGCCATACCATCTCATGGGTTCTTGGGTTGACGTACCTTCGGCACAGCTTCTCTCGGTAGATGAACAGCCGGCTTCTCTCATTCCACAGCTGCTTTGCTTGCTGAGACGCTTCCTTCTCCAAGGAGGAACCTTCCTGAGTTATCAGCTCCTTGATACAGCTGACAACCGGGTCACTGTCCTGGGTCTCCTTCCAGCTGTGGTGAGGTAAAGGGTTTAACGTCTTACCACGCTGCCTCCTGCAGGCTCGTTGCTCGTGGATCACCCCATTTCTGTGGAATGCAGGTAGCTCAATCTCTTCTAGGTCATCCAATTCCTCTTCCGTGTCGGACTCATGCGGCATTCTGGACAAGGCGTCAGCGTTGGCGTTCTTACGGCCCGCCCTGTACTTGATTGTGAATTGATAGTTCGACAGCCGAGCCATCCAACGTTGCTCCATGGCTCCCAGCTTGGCTGTTTCGAGATGTGTCAAGGGGTTATTGTCAGTGTAAGCAGTGAACTTGCTGGAGGCTAGGTAATGCTTGAATCTTTCTGTAATGGCCCAGACCAGCGCCAGGAACTCCAACTTGAAGCTGCTATAGTTCTCTGGGTTCCTCTCGGTCGGCCGGAGCTTCCTGCTTGCATATGCGATGACTTTCTCGAGGCCATTTTGCTTCTGACTGAGGACAGCTCCCAATACTTCGTTGCTGGCATCAGTGTACAGCAGGAACGGCTGTGTCACGGGTGTGTCGCCACGAAGATCGTCACGATTACACAGCCTGACTTCTTGCAGCTGAGTTTTTGGTGCTTTGTGTTTTTCAGCAGTGAGGGAGTTAATTCTCTCTCTCTGTGCTAGATGAGGCCCAGCCTCGCCCAGCTGCAGTCAATGCTGCAGTAGTGGGACTCCTTCAAATACCTGCCAGTCTGTTAGGGAAGTTGTCGGTGAAAGCATTCCTTGCAGACAAACAGAGCGGCTTGTGGTATTTTGGAGTTTGGAGTGAAGTGTACTCGGAGTGGTTTTTTCCCTTCCTCGCTTTATCATTTATCTCCTTACCTGTTGGTGTTCCCTCTGTTGTTGTGGTGTGAGTTTTTGTATGCAAGGTGGTTTTTGGTTTTCCCCTTGTACTGTCTCGTTCGTCTAGTACTGTGTGTTGGCTTATATTATCCTGTCCCCTGTTGTTGTGATCGGGGTCCTTCTCAGGACTAGATTACTGAGGTTCAGGGATCTTCAGGAGGTAGGGGTTACGCTGGCGGCCTGGACCTCTGTACCTTTAACAGTACCTCCAGGTAGAGGGATTAGTCAGGGCCCCAGCTTAGGGTCAGCTTAGGTCCCTGACCTTTTGTACGCAGAGACAGCGTGACATTTTCACCGACTGACAAAAGATTCTCTCCAGCTACCATGGATCCAGTAGCCAGTCTTGCTCGGCAGTTGCAGAGTTTGTCCATGGAGCTGGCGGACGTTAAGTCCAAGGTTTTGTATCCCCTGGAGCAAGCCGGACCAGAACCTAAAGTAGCTCTCCCTGACAGGTTCACTGGGGGGCGGGACAAGTTTTTTGTTTTCTGGGAGGCATGTAAATTGTACTTTCGGCTGCGGCCATGGTCATCGGGGAGTGAAGAACAAAGGGTGGGAATTGTCATCTCGCTCCTACAAGGGGACCCACAATCATGGGCTGTTATGTTTCGGTAGCTGAGGAGTGCAGGTAAAAAAGGCAATACACCAGAGCAGTTGGAATCTATGGGATTGCAGTACCCTGACTAACCACCACAACTAGAGGCAGCCGTGGAGCGTTCCTACTGTCGGGGTCGTAACGACAAACACTCGTCCTCCAGTCACTCCAAATTAGACTAAGAGCACGGGTCGACCGAGAATGAATCAGGCAATACGCTGGTTCAGACTTCAGAACGTGCCCTAAAGAAAATGGTGCTATTAGGCGGCCATCTCCAGTAAGCACTGAACTTTTATTCACGTACATAAGATTACATACACAGAATATTGGGGTGGAGTAAAGGCGGGATTGAGGAGAAAGAGATATGCTGAGTTATGCCCATATATGTACACATTCAGCATCTGGTCATCCTAATTGGTCCTTAGATCTTCTTCTAAGTCCTCCTTGATCGTGTTGTCATCCTCAGTCTCGTTTCTTGAAGAAAGATTCTATTGTTCTCGTGTATCATGTGTTTCCTCAATTCTCCAAAGGTGGGGGCATTTCAGTAGATCCAGTTCAATTTAGTGTAATACAGTGATAGGACACAAGATGGAGACAAACACCAGCAGATACTAACATTGTCCTAAAATAAGTTTCAATCTGAATAATATCATTTAAGGGAAACTTCGTGTTTACAAAATACATATACACACTATAAATATAAAAGTATAGTAGAAAATTATATTTTACCTTGACAATCCCCCCTAAACACTAAGTTTTTCCCTTAATTTATGCGGCCTTCGAGACTGTCCATGTGTGGGGACAGGGGTAATGGATTTCTTCGCTTGGTCATTTTAGAAACTGGCCCCTTATGGACCGCCCCCAAACAACCAAGTCCCTACCAAACATGCACATGGAGTTCTCCCACTATCCCTAAACTAAATCTCTTATTTCCATTTGTATTTTGTTATAGGGGGTTTTATCAGGTTTATCCTGCGGAGTATATTTCTCCATATCACCATTATCAGTGTCTTCATATAGTAGCGACACAACTTCCTGATGAAGGAAAGTACCTGAGAGGCGGCTGCATTGGTCACAGCTTTCCTATACATAGATATCACACAATCATAGAAATATCAATCCTAGCACAAAAAGCCCTGTTACCACTAAGCAGGCTTGTTGGAGAAATTCTTTAAGTCCTCCAAGCCATCTTAAGAAGAAAGAGGTATCTACTTCTGCATTGGCTTTTATTTCCTGAGCCAGATTTTTAATCTCTGTAAGGGCCACTATAGTTTTACCATTGACTCCAGAATTCTGAGGAATATAAGTACAACATTCTTCCCCTATCATCCCACAGACTTCATCTTTTTCAGCTAGAATCATGTCAATGGCCAGTCTATTTTGAAGAGTCAGTCTTTTGTTTTGGGCCCAGTTTCTCAACTATACCCTGGAAAGCATCTTGACTAAAATTGATATTGATAAATCTTTGCTCAGTGTAGTATATATAATTTATCCAATCTACATTGTAATTGATCTGCACAGTTGGGATGAGAGAACGGAAACCCGCCAGGATCTGATTCTGAGCTTTGTATTCGTCTGGGACCCCCCTAAGAACACCTATGGGATCCATATAAACTTTGGGATCCTCAGCATAACCGGTGTGCAGCTGACCCAGACTCCTTCTTTTTCTGGATATCAGTGGAGCTATATTCTCGGATCCAGACTCTTTCTCACGTGTCTTTTAATGACTACCCAGTCTCCAGACTGCAGGCTGTGACTCCCAGGATCCTGGTTCGGATCTGGAAGAGAACTGAAAACATTATCATGTACTTTCTTGAGTCTTTTATACAAATCCCTTACATATGAACTTAATACATGGTTACTCATTTCCAGTGCTTGGGAAAAGAAACATCCTAAACTAGGCACTTTGTCAAATAGTACTTTATACGGAGAAAGTCCAGTTTTTCTACTTGGAGTGTACCTTACTGAGTATAGGGCTAATGGTAAACATTCAGGCCAAGATTTCCCTGTTTCAGCCATGGCCTTTTAGATTTTTAACTTCAATATCCTATTTAGTCCTTTTACTTTTACAACCGCTTTGTGGTAATATGGGGTATGAAAAGCTTGTTGAATTCCCAGAGCTGTCAAGACTTCATTCATTATTTCACCTGTGAAATGTGTACCTCTGTCACTTTCGATCACCTCTGGTACTCCATACCTGCACACCACCTCCACAAGCAGCTTCTTTGCGGTTGCCGCAGCCGTAGCCTTGGCAATCGGGAAAGCCTCCGGCCAACCTGAGAATAAATCAAAACACACCAACACGTACTCCCATGAACCTGATTTTGGCAGCTGAATATAATCAATCTGCAGTCTCTGGAAAGAATAGAAGGGCCGAGGGGCATGTTTGGGTGGTGTCTTGACTACCCTTCTCTTATTATGTGTAGCACATACCATGCATCCCTGGATCAAACCTTCTATACAGGTGGAAAAGCCTGGTGCCACCCAATGCTTCTGCATCACGCTCATTACAGCAGTTTTGGACTGGTGGGTTGGCCCATGTAACATCTGGGCGACCGCAGGTACAACGCCCTTGGAAGGCATCGGCGCATCCCTCTTCCCCATACCCCAGTTGCTGCATTCAGACATGCACCTTCTTTTCCCACTTTTCTACTTCCTCCTGGCGCACCTGAGCCTGCATCTGGGCTAAGGCATCCTCCGACACAAAGGGATTTTTGGGAGCGCTTACCTGGTGCATCGTTACCCCTTGGAGTGGTCTACTGGCTGCTGTTTTTGCTGCTGCATCGGCCATTTTGTTTCCTTTACTCACCTGATCAGTGCATCTGGTATGTGCTTTAACTTTTATGACAGCTACTTCTTTTGGTAATTGTAATGCATCAATTAACTGCTGGACTGCGTCAGCATTTTTAATGGGATGTCCTGCTGCCGTCAGGAATCCTCTAGATTTCCAAATTGGACCAAAATCATGAGCTATACCGAATGCGTATCTAGAATCTGTGTAGATGTTAACAATTCTACCTTCAGCTTTCTTACAGGCCTCGGTCAGAGCCTTAAGTTCAGCCTCCTGGGCCGACTGATGTGGGAGCATTGGTTCTGCTTTGATCACTGCATTCAGGGAGACGATGGCATACCCGGTGTGGAAGGTACCTGAGTCATCTTGGTAGCGAGTTCTACAAAAGATTTAAAGTCAACATTACATCTTTCAGTTTCAAACACTGTGGGTAGGCCTGCTGTTTCCTGTGCCATAAGCTGAACACAATCATAAGGAATCTCCTCTCTTGGATCTTCTTTGTACAATACCGTACCTGACCTCCCCCCTAGATCCGAGAGAGGTAACAATGTGACAGGATTAAGTGTGGTACATCTCTGCAAAGAAACATTTGGAGGCATTAAAAGTGCACATTGCAATCGAAGATGACGTGCAGCTGAAAGATGTGCCGACTGCACCTGGTTCAGTATGTATATACATCATGAGGTGTAAGTGCTGTCAGTGGATAATCAAGAACGATATCTGACGATTTGTGGAGCAATAGTCCTACAGCATGTACTGCCCGTACACAGGACGGGGCACCTCTAGCCACTGCATCTAGTCTTCCACTGAAACAGGCCACTGGCCTTTGATTGTCACCATGTAACTGAGTCAATACCCCTGCCGCGTGTCCCTGCTGTTCATGGAGATACAGGGTGAATAGTAGTTCATAGTTGGGGATTCCTAGCGCTGGAGCTGCCACAATCCTGTTTTTGAGAGAAAAATAAAAACCGTCTATACCTTCAGGAGTTAGTTTAAAAAGCACAATGGTGATACAGTCATAGAGAGGCTGCATGAGGATTGATACAGCATGAATCCACTGCCTGCAGTAGAAAATCAGTCTAAGAAATTCCTAAGAGCGGCAACATTAACAGGAATAGGAAAATTCTGTACAGCTTCTTTGCGAGCGCTGGTCCGATGTCGTTCCCCCCGGTATAATGCAATATTCCAAAAAGATAACTGAAGATTTACAAAATTGCAGTTTATCCTTCAACGCTTTACAACCTGCTTGATACAGAAACAACATAAGTAATATTGTTGCAATACGACACTGTTTCCTGGAGGGGGCACAAATCAGTAAATCATCAACATATTATAAAAATAACATTGGCAAAATCAATAACTGTAAACTAAGCAGCATCCTGAGATATCTGGAACAAAAGTGTATATATATATATTAGACACCACTGGAGTTTCCAGATCAGTAGCTGCATTAACTGCCCATAATTTTTTGTACCAACCCGTACACAGGGTTAAGTTGAAGGGGGGCTGGAGTTTGCTATGTGGGCACTGATAAGAACTGTCCTTGGAGCTGCAGATGTCTGCTTGTGGAGATGGGGGCTAGAACTACTCCTGGCTGGTTTTTTTTTTCCTGATACAGAACAAGCTGAATTCTTCTAACTTTTTTTTTTTTAATACATTGTTCGGAGTGGACAGGGAAAACATACAGGATTACATTCTGGACAGCTTCAGTAAGTAATTGTTGGGACCTAGGCATATTAGTAGAAGTATATCGTGATTTCATTGCATATATTGCATATTGACACGGCAACTCTCCTGCTCTGGTTGCTGGGACCTGTCCTATTTCTACCTGACCACACGTTTGTATATACGAATTAGATTCGTCCTGTATCATGGGTCCGCCTTTCTGTGAAATTGTTGCGGCCAGTCCTCCAGCATAGTGGAGTTGATTATTTGCAGCATTTACTATGACCCCAACATGTTGTTTCGTAAAATCCCCTGTCCTTATCCTAAAGAGTACATCATGACGGTGGGGTCCAGGAATAACATTGGAACACATTTCCTGAAAATCTTCTCTTTCCTCTGTACTAGCAACGTCTAGCGACATGATTTTACAAAGAGTGCTCTGCTTCAGTTCTGGTGTCATAGTGACAGTTCCAACTGGATAATACTCAATACGTGCTTGTAATTGTAACAACACATCACTTTCCTGAAAGATTACATTGACCCCGCGGTGACACCACCAACTGTGTGTGCACAGCGGTTCCCCGAATCTGCAGGGGAATCTTTTTAGTGACGGGGAGCTGGAGAGTTGTCTGTAATTACTGAATTTTCTGCCCCCGTGTCCACCTGGAATTCAACCTCATGTCCCCCTAGTAGGTTCACCTGTACTGTGCAATTAGGAATGGGGGGTAAGGAGACAAGGGGGCTCATGCGCAAGCTACCTCTTTTTGCCTGCGCCAAATCATGCCGTGCCCCCTGTGCCATTCTGGCCAGATTCTCCGCTTCAACTGATCTCCAATCCGGTCTACCCACTTTCAGCTTTCTGTCACTTCCTTTCTCTGCCTGTCTATCTTTCTTCTCACATACACTGACCTTCTATTCACATGCCTAGCCCTTCGATTCTTACGTACTGTGTCTATTCCAAAAACCTATTCAACAAAATCTGAAAACTACTGCACTCTGGCTCTGCGTCTCTATGCTGAATGCCTGATGGGAGGGGTAAGTCGGGTCGCTGCGCAGTCTGTCAGTGTGCTCTCCCTCAGCCTTCAGCTTCCTTATCTGTAGAATGACCTTGGTGTACAGCAAAATACCATCTCGCTGCTGCCAGCACTTATCTCTGCTTGCTGTCACTGACTTCTGCATTCTTAAGGTACTGCCACACTAAACAATCCCGCTAGCGATCGCGATAACGACGCATACTAATGCGATCGCTAGCGGGATTGTTTCTATATCGCTAAATGCGGCCACATTTAGCGATATAGTTAACGACGCTATCGCCGTTAGCGATCTTCTTAACGACTTTAGCGGTACAAAAGTACCGCTAAATCGCTAAGAAAAGGTGCCACACAGCGATTAAATACTTACCCAGCGGGAGCGCCGACGAGAAAATAGGGTCCGGAGCGATTCCAGCGACGAGCGAGATCACAGCAGGAAGCTCGTCGCTGGAAGCTGCCGCACTGAACAATATCGCTAACGGGATCGCTAAATAGTGACGTTTTTTAGCGATCCCGTTAGCGATATTGTTTAGTGTGGCATACCCTTTAGATCAGTTCCTACAAATATAACACTTGTATATCTCATTTATCAATCTATTGTATCTAGCTTCATCTGCCAATTTTCCCTTTTTCTGTTTTCTATCCCACATCTAACCAATCATAACAGTTTTCATTCCCTGGGCGGGTGACATAGAGATAAAATATCCCTTTTCCCCTAAGTTTAATATATTGATCCCTTGAAATCATTCCTATCACAGTTGAATATTTGATAGAAATCGAACTTAAAGATAACCACAGGGGTTGTAGTATTAACCCAGAAGATGGGCATAGTGGCACTACTGGAGATCAGGATATAGCTCAAAAGGATATGTATATCAGAAACTTCATGACTGCTGATTAATCTTGTCCTTCTTGCAATGGGAGGCGTGAATCCAGGTGCTCTTGCCCTCGAGCTTCGGGCAGTAGGGGTGGTCAGGACCACAGAGTAGGGACCCTCAAATCTGGGCTGGAGACAGTCTCTTCCCATAAATTTTTATATATATATGAGGTCATCAGGCGAGAAATCATGCACCGTGTCACCTGTAAATTCTGGGAGAGAAGCAGACACTGCAGAGTGGGTGTTAGTTAACTCTTTAGACAAAGCAATCACAAATTTGCTATTTTATCATTGGTTTCAAATAATTCCTGGTGCCTAATGTCTTCTGTTTTTAACATACCAGCATGATGGAGTATTGAATGTATGGTGGCCCGAAGGGTGGCCCGTGACTCATTTGAGTTTAGAGGATCATGGACTGGGCCTGCTGCATGGGTGATGATATCAGCGGGAAGGTCCCCTGCATGGGTTGTCAGAGTCTGTCCAGGTGGCAAAGGGCCATGAGTGTATATATGAGCCATGCATTCTGCAGTGACGATGGGACCACCAGCTTGGGCTATTAATAGAGCCAGACCCCCTTTCTTGGAGCAGTTTGAGTTGGCAGGACTAACTATAGCACCAACCGGATGTGTCAGGATATCACCGTACCCTATGGATATTGTCACTGGATTTCCGTTGCGGTCTGTGTAATGCTGTGAATGGCAGGAATACCAGTTTTAAAGTACACCGGGAGCTGGGGCCTGACCGGGGTTTCCGTGAATCTTACAGAGCGACTGTCCTCTCTGAGGATTTGTGAAGGAGAGGAAGGTGCCCCATCTCTGGAGTAGGGGTGGAATAGGCCCTAGGACCAGGGGTTGACAATGATGGTGGGGGAATGGAGGAGGGAAGAAAAGATACTGGTGCTGCTGGGGATAGTGGTGGCTGTTGAGGGGCCCACCCCTCTTCTATCTCCTGATCCTCCTCCCCTTCATTAGATCCCATAATATCATGGCGGCGGCTTCTGATCATTGTTTGAAAAACTGAAGATTCATGCATTGCAGCAATGGCCGGGTTGGGGTGTGTGAAAGGGAACAATGGTGTTGCATCTGGTGCCATATTGGGAGCTGTGGCCTGCACAGGTGCGGGCGGGGGCTGGTAGTAGGCCCTGGTTGGTATCAGCAAGGGATATAGGCCTGACTGGGTGTGCTTGGGTGTCCCAAGATGGCCGCCGGAGGAGATGGGGTGTTGGCCATTTCCGGGTGTATTAAGATGGCCACTGGGTTTACCAAAATGGCCGCTGGGTGTGGGAGGGGCGATGGACTGGGCATTACACCAGGAGCGACCCGCCCCACAAACACGGCAGGTCTCCGCCCAGGGCGGATTCTGTTCACCACACACATGACAGGTCCAACCTCCCTTTGTTCTAAGATCGGCACCATTATAGGGCGGTGGCCGAGGGCTTGGAGCGGCCATTTTAGTTACATCAACAAGATCATATGCAGAGCATTTTACATATCCGAACAAAGGCTCAGCACTTTCCGAACCTCCTTATTCCATCTACCTCTTTCCAACCCTCAACTTTCAAATCATTTACTACTCTTAAATGTGCTTGGGCTTGATACAAGAGCCCCTGATCTCTCAACTTTCCCTCATTCTGTGCGACAAAGTCTTTCCACACTGAAGGCTGAAGCCTGCCTGTACTCGGCAAGCTCATTCTCTTAACAGCCTTCTTGCCTCCACGTGATTTCATCAATTCAACCACTCCCAAAGCACCACCCTCTAACTTGTGGGTTTTGTTTGATTTAAACATGCGCATCATAATATTAACAGAGTGTAATGATCTGTCGCGACTCAGACCACCGGCGTCACTCGCAGGTCACCACCCGTCACTGCAGAGTCCCCCTCAATACTGTGACAAGACAAAGAGTCCCCCTCTATTCTGTCTTTTCCCTAACTGTGGATGGTGACGTTAAAGCGCAGTACACCGTGACACTCTACACAGCACAGAGTCCCCCTCCATATGCTGACACCTGGGCTTCTCCTAATGAGACTTCCCGGGTTAGACAAAGAGTACCCCCTCCATTTGTCACTTTCTCAGACGAAGAGCCCTCCTCTATTCGTCTCCTAAGGAAATTTGGTTATGCGCACCCCTACCACAATTCTCTACAAGATACTAGAAATTTAGACACTACCAAATAATCACGGGAGGCAACTATCTGCATAAAAGTACAGTGACTGGAGGAGGAGGAACGTGGTAATTTTCACGAGAACGTGCAGGAATGCAACATCACTCGGTCAGACTTGCTGGTTCGTGGCGTGGGATTGCCCTTGGTCTCACCACTCAACCGGTCACCCCTCCAGACCCAAATGGACAATACGACAGGACCAAACAGTGACTGACACACAGGCAAGTGGGACGCATATAAAGTATATGATCCCAACTTACCGTGTTCAACGGAGGCTGCAGTCCTCGCACTCAGTCACCGCGGGCACCACCGCAAAGTCCTCAAGACGGGTCCGGACGGGCGGCAATCCACGGCCCCACGTGTTAGGCGCCAATTGTCGGGGTCGTAACGACAAACACTCGTCCTCCAGTCACTCCAAATTAGACTAAGAGCACGGGTCGACCGAGAATGAATCAGGCAATACGCTGGTTCAGACTTCAGAACGTGCCCTAAAGAAAATGGTGCTATTAGGCGGCCACCTCCAGTAAGTACTGAACTTTTATTCACGTACATAAGATTACATACACAGAATATTGGGGTGGAGTAAAGGCGGGATTGAGGAGAAAGAGATATGCTGAGTTATGCCCATATATGTACACATTCAGCATCTGGTCATCCTAATTGGTCTTTAGATCTTCTTCTAAGTCCTCCTTGATCGTGTTGTCATCCTCAGTCTCGTTTCTTGAAGAAAGATTCTATTGTTCTCGTGTATCATGTGTTTCCTCAATTCTCCAAAGGTGGGGGCATTTCAGTAGATCCAGTTCAATTTAGTGTAATACAGTGATAGGACACAAGATGGAGACAAACACCAGCAGATACTAACATTGTCCTAAAATAAGTTTCAATCTGAATAATATCATTTAAGGGAAACTTCGTGTTTACAAAATACATATACACACTATAAATATAAAAGTATAGTAGAAAATTGTATTTTACCTTGACACTACGTTGGTCCTAGACGCCTCGTCACAGCCTGAGAAACTAACTACACCTAAAGATAGAAATAGGAAAGCTATCTGCCCCGGAGCAGAACCCCAAAGATAATAGAAAGCCCCCAAACATGTAATGGCGGTTAGACAAGAGGAAATACTGACACAGAAAGAAAATAGAATGAGCAAACGCTGGGGCCCAAACTATCTAAATAGAAAAGGACAGGAAGGGTACTTACTGCAATCCCAGAAAACCCTGAAAAACACCAACTCTACTAATTTCAAAATCACCTGAGATCACACGACCTCTACCACCTAAATTAGCTCTCTGGTGTAACAAAATCAAAACAGCAGCCACTGAAAAAACTGGAAAAAGCAAAAGAACAAAACTCAGTGGCTGAACTAAACTGAGAAGGCAGAAGCCCCCGGAGGGGACCCAGAAGGCCCCCAAAGAAGTGCAGGACAAAATGCAAAAATATAGCAACAACACAAAAGAAGAAAAATTCTTATCTGGTAGCAGGAGATGCAGACACGACACAGCAGGCTACAAGGGAAACTGGAATGAAGGATTCAGACCAGAACAATTGATCACCGGCAACCCTGATGGGAAAATGACTCCCTTATATAAGACCAGTCAGTAACACCTGATTCCCAGTCCTCACAATCTTCACTAGTACCGCTTGTAACCACCAGAGGGAGCCTCTGCTCAGAACTCATCTCAAACCCATTCACAACAATGGGCGTTCTCTCTTCCCCCGGGCTCCCTGGCTCTCCAGTCAGTGGATAGGTTTTCGCAGCTCTGGGTCTCGTATATGATGACCCGGATCGGATCTCCCTTGCTGAATCTAAGTTACATAGGATCCAGCAGGGAGATCGTCCGGCGGAGGAATTCTGTTCGGAGTTCCGTAGGTGGGCCACGGACACCCAGTGGAATGACCCGGCTCTTAGGAGCCAGTTTTGTCAAGGTCTATCTGACAAATTAAAGGATGTATTGGCACAGTATGACCCTCCCGCATCACTGGAAGCCGCTAGGGCCCTTGCTATTCGCATTGACAGACCGTTTCGGGAGAGGTGCGGGGTAACTCCGCCCCCTGTGATGACTCCACCTTCCACAAGGGCCCCTTATATGGAGGTTCCCCTGGTCAGTCCAGAGGAGCCTATGCAGTTAGGAGGGACATCATTTCGGGGAGGGGACCGGCGGTGCGCCACAAGACAGGAAGGTGTTTTTTCTGCGGGAGAATGGGACATTCCATTGGGGGGTGTCCATCCCGTCCTTTGCAGAGTAAAGGGTCGTCGGAAAACTATTGATCCCAGGTTGTGTGGTGGACGGCAATCTGGGAGTAGGTATTTCGTCCCTAGGTTCGTCTCAGTTTCTCGTACCGGCGGAGGTGGTGGTGGGTACGAGAACTGAGAGGATATCTGTTCTTCTGGATAGTGGGGCCGGGGCTAATCTGGTGGACGCTTGGTTTGCCCGGGTTCAAGGTATGCGATTGAGTGTGTTGGCTAAACCCATCCCCATATTCTCGATCGACGCCAGGCCTCTAGGTCAGGGAAGTTTTTTGCAAGCAGTGCATAACATAAATCTTCAAGTGGGGCGATACATAAAGAACTGTTGTCTTGTTACGTGTTGGAGGGTCTTCCCACTCCTATAGTGTTGGGCCTTCCTTGGTTAACTAAGCATAACCCGGTTATTAATTAGCAATCCAGAGAGATAAGCCAATGGAGTGAATTCTGTAATAAAAACTGCATGAATATGGTCATCGTTGCGGTCACTCCTAGGGTCTTACCTCCATTTCTGGCAGACTTTGAGGATGTATTCTTGGAGAAAGGGTGTCAGGAACTACCTCCTCATCGCGTGTATGACTGTTCTGTAAAACTGCTCCCTGAGGCCAAGTTACCTAAATCTAGGTTGTATAACCTATCTGGTCCTGAGAGGCAGGCCATGAAGGATTATATTTCTGAAAGTCTGGCTAAGAGGCATATTAGACCTTCATCTTCCCCGGTGGCCGCGGGGTTCTTCTTTGTGAAGAAGAAAGATGGAGGCCTACGCCCTTGCCTGGATTTCCGTGAACTTAATCGGATTACGGTCCGAGATCCATATCCGCTCCCACTTATTCCCGATCTCTTCAATCAGATCGTGGGCGCCAAATGGTTCTCTAAGTTGGATCTCAGGGGGCGTACAATCTGATTAGGATGAAGGAGGGGATGAGTGGAAGATGGCGTTTAACACTCCGGAGGGGCATTATGAGAACCTTGTCATGCCATTCGGTCTGACTAATGCCCCGGCGGTGTTCCAACACTTTGTAAATGACATTTTTCGCCGCCTGGTGGGACAGTTTGTTGTCATATATCTGGATGATATCTTAATTTACTCGCCGGATCTTGTGTCTCATCAGGAGCATGTTAGGCAGGTGTTACAGATCTTGCGGGATAATAAACTGTACGCCAAATGGGAAAAGTGTGTGTTCGCCGTACAGGAACTCCAGTTTTTAGGCTTCCTGGTTTCAGCGTCCGGTTTTCGTATGGACCCTGGGAAAGTCCGGGCAGTTCTTGAGTGGGATCTGCCAGAGAATCTTAAGGCTCTACAACGTTTCTTGGGGTTTGCTAATTATTACCGGAAATTTATTCGTAATTTCTCGTCCATGGTTAAACCTCTCACAGACATGACAAAAAAGGGGACGGATTTTTCTAGGTGGTCTGACAAGGCTTGTCAAGCATTCTCCTCCTTGAAAAAATGTTTTGCCTCGGCACCCATACTCATTCAACCTGATGTGTCACAGCCGTTCATTGTAAAGGTAGACGCTTCGAGGTAGGGGTGGGAGCAGTATTGTCACAAGGTTCGTCCACTGGTAAGTGGCATCCGTGCGCCTTTTTCTCTAAAAAATTGTCATCCGCTGAGAGGAATTACGATGTCGGCAATAGGGAACTCTTGGCCATTAAGTTAGCTTTTGAGGAGTGGCGACATTTTTTGGAGGGGGCAGTCCATCCGGTCACCGTCATCACCGATCACAAGAACCTGCTATATCTGGAGTCCACAAAACGTCTGAATCCCAGACAAGCTAGGTGGTCGTTGTTTTTTACCAGTTTAATTTTGTTGTCACATATCGTCCTGGGTCAAAAAATGTAAAGGCGGATGCCTTATCTCGTAGTTTCCCTGGGGCCGGGAATACGGATGACCCAGTTCCTATCCTTCAGGAGGGGGTGGTGGTGTCGGCAGTATGCTCTGAGCTTGAGGAGGAGGTATTGGAGGCTCAGGGGGACGCCCCTGTTGGACCTCCAGGGAGACTGTTTGTTCCAGATCAGTTGCGACAAAAGGTGATCGAGGCACACCATAACTCAGCTTTGGCAGGACACCCAGGAAGTAAAGCAACTGTGGATCTCCTCTCACGTCGGTTTTGGTGGCCTAACTTACATAGGGAGGTGGTAACTTTTGTCGCATCCTGCGGGTTTGTGCGCGCTCTAAGACCCCACATACCCGTCCGTCTGGGGCCCTCTTACCTTTGAAGATCCCGGAGCGTCCTTGGACTCATCTGTCTATGGACTTTATTACAGACCTCCCGCCGTCTTCGGGTAAAACGGTCATACTCGTTGTAGTGGACAGGTTCAGCAAGATGGCACATTTTATCGCTCTTCCTGCTCTTCCTAATGCTAAAACTCTTGCGCAGGTGTTCATTGGGGAGATTGTGAGGCTTCACGGGGTACCCTCCGATGTGGTGTCGGATCGGGGGTCTCAGTTTGTGTCCAAATTCTGGAAGGCATTTTGTACACGGCGGGGGATGCATTTGTCGTTTTCATCGGCTTTTCATCCTCAGACCAATGGTCAGACGGAACGTCTGAACCAGAGCTTGGAGACATATCTCCGGTGTTTTGTGTCAGAGAACCAGGAGGACTGGGCTTCTTTCTAACCTCTGGCAGAGTTTGCTCTTAATAATAGGCGGAGCGAGTCCACTGGTAAGTCCCCGTTTTTTGGGGCATATGGTTTTCACCCCCAGTTTTGTACTTTCAGTAGGGGGGGCTCTTCGGGGTTCCTGAGGAGGAACGATTTTCGTCATCACTCGCTTCAGTATGGAGAGGGGTGCTGAATAATCTGAATACTATGGGAAACCGATACAAACGTATGGCTGATAGGAGGAGAGTGTCTGGTCCGGACCTAAGTGTGAACGATCGGGTATGGTTGTCTACCAAGAATATAAAACTTAAGGTTCCCTCCTGGAAACTGGGTCCCAGGTTCATCGGGCCGTACAGGATCAGTTCTATAATTAATCCGTGGCATTCCGTCTTGACCTCCCCCCTACGTTTAAAATTCACAACGTGTTCCACAGATCTTTGCTTAAGAGGTATGTGGCGCCGGTGATACCGTCACCTTTACCTCCTCCTCCAGTGGTGGTCAATGGTAACTTGGAGTTTCAGGTATCGAAAGTCATCGATTCACGCTTTAATCGCCGGTCCCTTCAGTACCTGGTTCATTGGAAGGGGTATGGTCCTGAGGAGAGGATGTGGGTTCCTGCGTCGGATATTAACGCAGACCGATTAATTCGGGCCTTCCACACGACTCACCTGGATAAACCTGGCCCTGAGGGTCCGGAGGCCCCTCGTAGAAGGGGGGGTACTGTCACGGGTGTGTCGCCACGAAGATCGTCACGATTACACAGCCTGACTTCTCGCAGCTGAGTTTTTGGTGCTTTGTGTTTTTCGGCAGTGAGGGAGTTAATTCTCTCTCTCTGTGCTAGATGAGGCCCAGCCTCGCCCAGCTGCAGTCAATGCTGCAGTAGTGGGACTCCTTCAAATACCTGCCAGTCTGTTAGGGAAGTTGTCGGTGAAAGCATTCCTTGCAGACAAACAGAGCGGCTCGTGGTATTTTGGAGTGAAGTGTACTTGGTGTGGTTTTTTCCCTTCCTCGCTTTATCATTTATCTCCTTACCCGTTGGTGTTCCCTCTGTTGTTGTGGTGTGAGTTTTTGTATGCAAGGTGGTTTTTGGTTTTCCCCTTGTACTGTCTCGTTCGTCTAGTACTGTGTGTTGGCTTATATTATCCTGTCCCCTGTTGTTGTGATTGGGGTCCTTCTCAGGACTAGATTACTAAGGTTCAGGGATCTTCAGAAGGTAGGGGTTACGCTGGTGGCCTGGACCTCTGTACCTTTAACAGTACCTCCAGGTAGAGGGATTAGTCAGGGCCCCAGCTTAGGGTCAGCTTAGGCCCCTGACCTTCTGTACGAAGAGACAGCGTGACAGGCTGGCTGTAGTCAGGGTAGGCTAAGATCTCATCGTCTGTCAGGATCTCCTTCATCTCCTTGAATGCCTCAGCTTGTTCTTTACCCCAGTGGAATGGAGAATTTCTGCTCTTGAGGATTGTCCTACCAGGAGGTCCTGCAGAGGCGCTGCTTTCTTTGTGTAGTCCTTTACAAACCTCCGGTAGTATCCTGTCAGTCCCAGGAACTGGCGCACCTCCTTGAGATTCTTCGGCTCCGGCCATTTCTGGATGGCGGTGACCTTCTCGGGGTCTGGCGCTACTCCTTCTGAGCTGACAATATGTCCCAGGTACTGTACCTTTTGTTTGAGCAGATGGCACTTTGAAGGCTTCAGTTTCATCCCGTACTTGGACAGTGACTCGAATACCTCTGCCAGGTGCTTCAGATGATCTTCATACGTCTTGGAGTACACAATTACGTCATCCAGGTACAGCAACACGGTTTCAAAGTTGAGATGTCCCAGGCAACTCTCCATCACTCTCTGGAACGTTCCCGGGGCACTGCTGAGTTCAAACGGCATCCTGTCAAACTCACAGAGTCCCATCGGGGTGGTGAAAGCCGTCTTCTCCCGATCCTCCTCAGCCACAGCTACTTGCCAGTACCCACTAGTGAGGTCGAGGGTGGAAAAGTAGCTAGCAGTTTTTAAGGCAGCTAAGGATTCCTCAATGCGTGGTAAAGGGTATGCATCTTTATGTGTAATGCGATTTACTTGTCTGTAATCTACACACATTCTCATGCTTCCATCCTTTTTCCTGACTAGGACTAGAGGTGCTGCCCAGGGACTACAACTATCCCTTATCACCCCTGCTTCCTTCATGTCACGCAACATCTCCTTGGCTTTCTGGTAGTGTGCTGGAGGTATAGGCTTGTACCGTTCTTTAACGGGAGGATGGTTGCCTGTAGGGATATGGTGTTGCTCTCCCTTAATTGTCCCAAAGTCAAGTGGGTGTTTGCTAAATACCTGTGTGTACTCCTGCACCACTCAAAGTACTCCCTGTTTCTGGTGGGCTGGAGTGGTGTCTGTCCTGACATGGAGCTGCTGACACCAATCCTCCACCTGGGTTGCTGGGTCATTATCCTCCGCTGGTTGGCGGGAGGCTAAGGACTCGGTTGTGAGGATAGAATTGTTATCTACGGCATGTAATTTAGCAACAGTGGCATAACGTGGTAAATTTACTTCATCTTCTCCCCAGTTGAGAAGTCGTACTGGTACCCTCCCATTTCGTACTTCCACTACCCCTCTAGCAGTCAAGAGTGTAGGTCTGTGTTCTGAACAATGGGGCTCTACTACTGCTTGGTAGTTCTGTCCTTTCAGACCTATCGCTGCTCTACACCATATAAGCATTTCACTCATTGGGGGTATCACAATGGGGTTCGGGTCTGTTACCTGTACATTACCAATTTCACCATCTGTCAGCTTCGCTTGCTGCTGGCACATCAGGGCCCGGATCTCCCTCTGGATCACTCCCTTTTGCTTTGGCTTGGCAACTTCGGCGAGCTGTTGGAGCAAAAACACAACTTCTCCCAGACAGTTACTGATAATGTTTGTACCTAAAACCACATTTAAGCCATTTTCCTCATTTACAGTCTTTACTACTAAGAGTCCCTGGTCCTTCAGCTCCACTCTGCCCACCTTTACGTCCACGTTTTTGGCTCCGAGTATATCAACAGGGAGACCATTAGAGGCGTACACAGCAAAGTCAGGGCTCGGGGGTTGGAGGCTGTCCATGGACCAAAACTTATTATATAGGACATCAGGTATGATGGTCACCTGAGATCCAGTGTCCAGCAGGGCAGGGATTGCGATCCTGTCCAGGATGATGGACAGGTAGGGTCTTCCTCCCACAAACCTGCAGTTCCAGTCTGAGGGGCCTGAAGAGTCTATTCCTGGGTGTTGGCCCTCGGACCCAGGATCTGCTCGTTTAAAGGACACTGTCGGGCTAGATGACCTTTTCTGTTGCAACGGTAGCAGATGATCTCTCGGCGAGGATGGTGCTGATCGGGGGTCGCTCCTGGGGGTGGCGTTGTCCTCCTCCGGTGGGGCGAAGTCCTCCTTCTCCTCCGGTTCATCCAAGGGACATCCTCTGGGCAGTCAGCTAGCAGGATCTTTCCTCCTTCCGCAGTTGCAGGGCACTCATTACAGTGGCCAGGTTTTTGGTCAGCTGGCGCACTTCTGAGCGCAGACAGTCCAACTCAGTAGGGGGCACCACCTGCGTTTTGGCTTCCGCCACCAGCGGGGAAAAGGTGGATGCTGCTGGCTTTAGAGTGGCTTCACCCGGGTGACACTGGGTTGCCACCTCGGGCTTCTCCAGGGGTCGCAGTCCTTTTATAGCCATATCTTTTAGGGCATCAAAGGTAGCGTCAGGATGATCCAAGGACCACCAGTGCACAGTTCTGCTTTCAGCTTGGGACCTCAGTCCCCGTACAAATTGTTCCTTCAACATTTTATTTTCATTGATGGCACTTATGGGGTTAACCTGTTTGAGAGCTCGCAGGGCCCCCTGTAGTCGGCAGGCGTAGTCCCTAATACTGTCATCTGGTTTCTGGGAGCATTGGTAAAACCTCATCCGGAGATCTGTTTCAGTGCGGTCCTCAAAGATAGTCTGTAGCTTTAAGAAAATTGCAAGCACTGATTCCTGGTCTGCAGCTGTCCAAGTCTCTACTTCCCTTTCTGCAGCACCAGTCAGTTGTCCCACTACCACTGCAGCTCTTTGTTTCTCTGTCATAGGGTACATGTCCATTATGCTGCATATTTTACGCTTAAAACCCTGACAGGGTGTCTGGCTTACCGCTATACTGAGGGAGCCACTTTGCTCCAGGCATGTATGGCAGGGTCAGCGGTACTATCGGGGCCACCGGGCCTGGTGAGGGGCCAGCGTTTCCATCCTGCGCGGCAGCGCCAGCGGGTAAGTCGTCGGAGCGGTCGCCCTCGGCCGCGCTGTCAGCTTGCAGCTACGACATGTCTGCGCCCCCCTAGTTAAGCGTGGCCTACCTTCTCCTGAAGGCTGCAGCTCTGCAGGGCACAGCAATGTACAATGACCTGTGTCCCCGGCGCTCTGACGTCAGAGCGTTCACCGAAGCTCTCCACAGGACCTGCCGCCGCGTCAGCGTTGGGGCGTGTCCGGGACTCCGCGCGCTTTCTGCAGGTACGCCCCTCTCTTCGCGCTGTAGCGCTGCAATTTGGAGGCCAATGGCGGACAATTGGCGCCAAAAATCACAACAACAGCAACACAGTCTCTTTGCACAAAAACAGTCCACTTCAGGCACACAGGACTCACATATAGCGAGCTTCGTATCCTGTTCGTGACGCCAAGTTTTAAGATGAGTCACCCGTAGCCAGGGCTGTGGGATACTCGGCACCGAGCCCGTTCACTTCACTGGGGGATGTCACGGGTAGCACAGCTCTGTCCGTGGCCCTGGGCGCTCACTAAAAAGTGGAATATTTACAGGGGATTATAGGTTTGTAGAAATGTTCGTGACGCCACCTGTGGTATCTGGTCAGGGTGACCAGCGCTGCAGGGTAGATCCTCTGAGGGGTTGTTACTGGGCAGCAAGGTGTTAAGTCTTCCACAGGCAAGACTGATCCCTCAGGGTATATGGCGGTGTAGGAGTGCAGGAGCAATAAGGCAGACACACACAAGAAAGTCTCTTTCCGTACCTTTACTGATGGTAGTGGCAGGCATGTCCCGAGAAGCTGTCAGGGTGGAGGATGCACTTCCAGTAATCCCACTGAGTAGGTGTAGGGCCTCCTTACTCCAGTTGTGTGAGTTTCTGACCTGTGTGGAACGAAGTCTAACTCTGTCTTCAGTTATACGCCCGGCTGACTTTGTGGTGAAGCCTTCTTGTGGACAGAACAGTGTCTCTAATGGTTGGCCGACCAGACTCCTGTCTTCCTGACCCCGGCTACATATCAACACTGTTGGGCCCCTGCGACCTGAAGTCCAGCAGGGTCTCCGGTATCTCCTACTAGTCGTGTAGATGCTAGCAAGCTCGGACCAGGTGTCCGGTAGTGCAGAGTAGAGGTAAGCGATCAATGCTGTTTCAACCTCTGTCACTCTCTTCTTTCTTCCACTCGCCTTTCGTCCTACTCTCACCTTCAACATAAGCACACACTAGCAGTAGATGGCAGCTTTTCCTTCTCTTCACCGCTCTCAAAGCGTCGGCACGCTCGCTCACTGAAGGTACTCTCAGTTGGCTCAGTTTTGACCAGGCTAAGTGGCAATCTTTCCCACTACTACTGGACTCCACACTGTAAACTGAGTATACGCTGAAGTCTTCAGGCATTCAGTAACTCTCTCCCTCCCTCTGCTCGTCTGAGGTAAAAACTGACAACTGCCGTGTCTCAGCTCGTCTGAGGAGATCTGGTGTTCTCTCTGGTAACTAGACGTTCTGCTGTGTCACTGTCGTGTCTACACTGCCTTATATACACTGCGGAAGGGCTCCCTCTGGTGGATGTAGGGAAAAGTGCAGATGTGTTGTGTGCATATGGGTCATTGTGGGTTTACCTTGGTTGCATCCTCCTGGGAACATGTGGCTCCAGACACAGCTGGGCTACACAGCACCACACACACTCTGTATACTCCGTACGCACCACACACACACTCTGTATACACCGTACCCACCACACACACACTGTATACGCTGTACCCACCACACACACACTCTGTATACGCCGTACGCAGCCTCTTGCGCGGTATCACCAGATGAACACTGTCGCGAGCACACACCACCGCCAGGATCAGCTGAATGATTGATTGACCGCTGCCATCTTTGTAGAGGAGGAGCGCATGCGCAGTTTTAATGTGACCCCCGCTATCTTTCTGCACAAAGATGGCGCCGGCCTGATTTACTGCGCCTGTGCGAATTCCGCGCCTGGAAGGAGAGAGACAGCAGACAAGGGGACAGCACATGGGGTAGACAGGTGAAAGAAGAGAGCACAGACGGGAGAAGTCAGCACATGGGGAAAAGAGTGGATAGGTGGGTGAGCACCTGGGGGGACAGATTCTCAACGCTGCAAAGCCTGCCCCATCGTGACATTACCGCCCTCCCGATGCGATAGCACCCGGCCTCCATCTAGTTTTAACATAAAATCCAAATAGGACAGGATAATCCGGTAAAGAAGCCACAGTAGCCAAAAATATCCTGCCAATATATAAAGGAATATCTAAAATACCGTATATATACATATATGGCTAAAAAAAAAATATATAATTCATAATAGCATCTTGAAAACATAAATAACAGAAATTTCCTGTAGTGTGCCAAAAAAAATCAAAAAGTGTATACAGCAGTAATCTGCAATAAAGTGACTGAGTGCTAGAACATATTGATCAACAAGTACACCCCCCGGAAGAAGGCTCGCGCCAAAACGTGCGTAGGGGCCTGGCAGTACGTTTGATTTAGGTCAATTTTGCCCCTGATTAACTCTTTATTTATTTAGTTCTCATAGCAGCATCTTCATTTTCTGCACTGCAGCACTTTCCACATCTATGGATTATATATTCCAGCACTTTGTCACTCTTGCGGCAGACATTTGTGCTTCTTTCTTTGGGTTTTGTTTTTTGTTTCATAGATTTTTGGCTGTGCCTATCTTTACTTCTCACACTATTGTTGATTAATATGTTCTAGTACTCAGTCACTTTTTATTGCAGATTACTGCTGTATACACTTTTGATTTTTTGTGGCACACTACAGGAAATTTTTGTTATTTATGTTTTCGTTAAGGTGCTATTATGAGTTATATACAGTATATTTTTTACCAATATATATAGACGGTATTTTAGATATTTATTTATATATTGGCACAATATTTTTGGCTATTGTGGCTTATTTACCGGATTATCCTGTCCTATTTGGATTTTGTGTTAAAATATTTTTCACACGTGCTCCATTTATTGCAGCTGTCCATTATTATTATATTATTCATTATATACTCTAATAAAATATTTTTCTAATATATTTCATTACTTTGTCTTTATTGCACAATTCTTTTGTAGGATTTTATCTCCTCCACACTTGTAGGTTCCTCATCAAATCACCTCCAAGACTTCTCCCAATCATCCCCACAAGGGCTGCACTCTCACCACCACAGGAGCGACCACCTCACCACTATAGGGGCTGCACTCTCACCACCACCAGAGCTGCCACCTCACCACTGCAGGGGCTGCACTCTCATCACCACCAGAGATGCCGCCTCACCACAATGGAGCTGCCATCTCACAACCACAGGAGCTGCCACCTCACCACCACCAGAGCTGCCACCTCACCACCACCGGAGCTGCCACCTCACCACCACCGGAGCTGCCACCTCACCACCACCAGAGCTGCCACCTCACCACTGCAAGGGCTGCACTCTCACCAACACCAGAGCTGCCATCTCACCACCACATGAGCTACCATCTCACAACCACAGGAGCTGCCACCTCACCACCACCAGAGCTGCCACCTCACCACCACCAGAGCTGCTGAGCCGCCCGCCAGGGCTGTGGAGTACTCGGCACCGAGCCCGTTCACTTCTATGGGGATGTCACGGTAGCTGCAGCTCGGTCCGTGGCCCTGGGGCTCACCTTAAATGTGGGACATTTACAGGGGATTAAAGTGTTTGTAGAATGTTCGTGACGCCACCTGTGGTTCCTGGTCAGGGTGACCAGAGCTGCTGGATAGGTCCACTGAAGGGTTGGTATTAGGCAGCAAGGTGTTAAGCCTTCCACAGGTAAGGCTGGGGACCTTCAGGGTAGTTAAGCTGTGTAGGGGTGCAGGATGGAGGAGGGGAGTTCGGCTGCAGGAGTAATAATGTGAACACACACAAAAGTCTCTTTCTGTACCTTTACTGATGGAATTGTAGGCACGTCCCGGGATACTGGCAGGGTGAAGGATGCACGTCCAGTTCTTCCCACTGAGTAGGTGTAGGGTCTCCGTACTCCTGTAATGCAAGTCTCTGACCTGTATGAAACGAGGCCTAACTCTGTCTTCAACTTTACACCTGGCTGACTTTGTGTAGGTCCTTCTATTGGAAAGAACACAGTCTCTAATGGTTGGCCGACCAGACTCCTGTCCTCCTGACCCAGTTACGTATCAACACTTATTGGCCCCTGCGACTTGTAGTCCCGCAGGGTCTCCGGTATCTCCTGCTAGTTGTGAAGGATCCAGCAAGCTCGGACCCGGTGTCCGGTAAATCAGAGTAGAGGTAAGCTATCAATGCTATTTCCACCTCTGTCACTCTTCTTATCCACTCACCTTTCGTCCTACTCGACCCTCACACTATCACACACTAGCAGATGGTGGACTGCTTCTTCTCTTTCTTCACCGCTCTCAAAGCGTCGGCACGCTTGCTCACTGAACTGCACTCAGTTGACTCAGTTCTGACTAGGCTGGAGTGGCTTTCCTTCCACTTGTACTAGCCTCCACATGTTTGAACTAAGCTTGGAGCTGCAGACTTCAGATTCCTTCTCAAAAAGCTGAACTCTCTCTCTCTTGAGATCTGCTCTGTGTGATAGACTGCACACTTTCTCAGCTCTCATCTTCTGCACTTTCTGAGGTGACTAAACAACTCTGCACACCCTCTGTGGCTTCACCATCCTTATATACACTAAAAGGGCTCCCTCTGGTGGCTCTGGGGATTGGTGAAGATGTGTGTATGCATATTGGGTCCTCTAGTGGTCATTACCTTCAGTGCATCCCTCTGGGAAGTAAGAATCCAGGCACAGCTGGGCTCTACACTGCCACCTCACCACTGCAGGGGCTGCACTCTCACCACCACCAGAGCTGCCATCTCACCACCAATGGAGCTGCCGTCTCACCACCACATGAGCTGCCATCTCACAACCACAGGAGCTGCCACCTCACCACCAAAGCTGCCACCTCACCACCACCAGAGCTGCCGCCTCACCAACAATGAGCTGCCATCTCACCACCACATGAGCTTCCATCTCACAACCACAGGAGCTGCCACCTCACCACCACCGAGCTGCCACCTCACCACCACTGGAGCTGCCACCTCACCACTGCAGGGGCTGCACTCTCACCACCACCAGAGCTGCCGCCTCACCACCACATGAGCTGCCATCTTACAACCACAGGAGCTGCCACCTCACCACCACCGGAACTGCCGCTGAGTCACACAACACCAGGGTTATGGGGTACTCGGCACCGAGACTATTAACTTCAATGGGGAATAGGTCACGGGTAGCGCAGCTCGGCCCGTTGCCCTGGGCGCTCATTCAAAGGGGGATAATATTTACAGGGGATTGTAGTAATTGTTCGTGACGCCACCTGTGGTTTGTGATCAGGGTGACCAGCGCTGCAGGGTGAATCCTCTGAGGGGTTGTTATTGGGCAGCAAGATGTTAAGTCCCCCACAGGCGAGATTGGATCCCTCAGGGTAAATGGCGGTGCAAGGTGCAGGCAATAAGGCAGACACACACAAGTCAGTCTCTTTCCATACCTTTACAGGTGGTATTTGCAGGTATGTCCCGGAAGCTGCTCAGGGTGGAGGATGCACATCCAGTAATCACTGAGTAGGTTTAAGGCCTCCTTACTTCTTTATGTGTGAGTTTCCAACCTGCATAAAGCTAAGTTCAACTCTGTGTATAACAGCTACGCCCGGCCGACATTGTGGTGGAGCCTTCTTTTGGCAAGAACTAAGTCTATGGCTGATCAGGCACGACTCCTGTTCTCCCTGACCCCGGTTACGTATCAGCACAATAGGGCCCCTCTGCGACCTGAAGTCCAGCAGGGATTCCGGTTTTTCTCCCACTAGCCGTGAAGGGTTCTAGCAAGTTTCGGACCTGTGTCCGGTTGTGCAGAGTGGAGGCAGCTAACGTGGCTATATCACCTCGGTCACTCTTTCCCTTTGTCACCACTCGCCCGTCGCCCTACTCACACCCTTAACATAAGCACGGGTAACAGTAGGTGTAATCGTCAGCTTCCTTCCTTCCACAGCTCACTGACCATTTCTCAGTCGACTCGATGTAATGATAATTGTAGTCCCCTTCCTTCTTTTCCTTCATAACTCTGTCCAGAGCAGCTCTCAGGACCTTCCGTCAGACTGAATTCACGCTCGCTCCGAGAGTCACTTTCCACATTCATTGGAACTAACAGTCAGACTGTTCTGAGATAACAGTTTGCCTTCTTTCCTCTGTCCCTCATCTGACAGGAATCACCACACGTCTGAACTCGCACAGCTCAGACCAAGCTCTGACTAAAAAGCCCTCTGGCTGGAAAAGCCCTTTCTGGAATCACTAAGCTCTTGACAGGAATCCTCTCACTCGGGTGTTCTGGGAGATCTGATCTGTCATGAGGTACAACCAACAACTCGAATGGCTGTCTGGCTAGAATGCCTACTGCTGCGTTTCTCCACACCCC
>JARQOD010004859.1:0-51865 GCA_033576555.1 Oophaga sylvatica
TGGACAGGAGTAAAGCGGTTGAGGGAGGGAAGGGGCAATGCCCGGGGGAACTCAGCAGACCATCCAACTGTAACATCTCGATGACGCCACCAAGTCTCTCTTAATTGGAAATATCTGGTCAAGAAAAACAGGTCTTGCTTTCGGTTAGGCATCAGATCTTCTCTGCTGTTCAGGCTGCTCAACACCGGCACCGGAGTATTGCCAGTGCACGGCACCTTCAGGACTCATGAAGTAGTCAGTGAAGATTTCTCGCACACGCTTACCCGAGTTGGACTGCCTTCCTTGACCCAAGTAGTCAACTCCAATTAATTCTGACATCTCGGATTCCACATCTACGTCCGTGGTGTAATCACGAGCGTAGTTGTGGAGTACGCAGCATGCCTTTATTACAGTGTCAACGGTCTCCGTATCTAACTGTATGGCAGTGTGAAATATCTTCCACTGACTACACATGATCCCGAAGGTGCATTCCACATATCTTCGTGCACGGGTCAGCCGATAATTAAAAATCCTCCGCCGGTCATCCAGTGCCCTTTTTGGGTATGGGCGCATCAGGTTGCTCTTTAAGGGAAAAGTCTCATCCGATACCATCACAAAGGGCACTGGATGTGTGGAACCTGGCAAAGGTCTTGGGCTGGGAGCGTTCGGCCATCTTGAAGAAGTTGCAGTCCAATCTGTGATGATTGCAACACCCGAGAATCCCCAGTACTGCCATAAGCACCAACGTCGATGGCAACAAATTTGTAACGTGCATCAGCCACCGCCATCAGGACCACAGAAAAATACTTCTTATAATTAAAGAAGCGTGATCCTGAATGTGGTGGCTTCAGCACTCTCACATGTTTGCCGTCGACAGCACCTATGCAGTTGGGGAAATTGGCCACAGTTTGAAAGCCTGCTGCGACCTGCAGCCAAGTCTCCTCGGTTGGTGTAGGCATCACGATGGGCTGCAACTTCTGCCAGATGACGGTACATGTGCACCTCACAATTTCAGAGATGGTGGATTTACCAACCCTAAATTGGAGATGCAGTGATGTGTAGCTCTCTCCTGTGGCTAAAAACCTGAAAAGAGAAAAAAAAATATTATTAGAAAATAACAAATAAAAAACAGAAGGCTAACTTACAATTGAACATTATACATTTATATGGAATGCTGCAAGTATTATGGGGCACTGTTGATGGCAGTATGTGTGCAAAATGTTTATTTGGCAAATAAAAACAAAGGACACTCACCGCAAGGTGATGAGCAGCCTTTCCTCAGCAGAGATGGCTCTTCGCATGACTGTGTCCGCATATGTTAACCCCTTCACCCCCAAGGGTGGTTTGCACGTTAATGACCGGGCCAATTTTTACAATTCTGACCACTGTCTCTTTATGAGGTTATTACTCTGGAACGCTTCAACGGATCTTCGCGATTCTGAGACTGTTTTCTCGTGACATATTGTACTTCACGTTAGAAGTAAAATTTCTTCGATATAACTTGCGTTTATTTTTGAAAAAAACGCAAATATGGCGAAAATTTTTAAAATTTTGCAATTTTCAAACTTTGAATTTTTATTCCCTTAAAACAGAGAAATATGTCACATAAAATAGTTAAGAAATAACATTTCCCACATGTCTACTTTACATCAGCACAATTTTGGAACCAAAATTTTTTTTTTGTTAGGAAGTTATAAGGGTTAAAAGTTGACCAGCGATTTCTCATTTTTACAACAAAATTTACAAAGCCATTTTTTTTAGGGACCACCTCTCATTTGAAGTCACTTTGAGGGGTCTATATGGCAGAAAATACCCAAAAGTGACACCATTCTAAAAACTGCACCCCTCAAGGTACTCAAAACCACATTCAAGAAGATTATTAACCCTTCAGGTGCTTCACAGGAACTAAAGCAACGTGGAAGGAAAAAATGAATATTTAACTTTTTAGCCACAAAAATGATCTTTTACAAACTTTTTTTTTATTTTGACAAGGGTAAAAGGAGAAACTGGACAGATAAGGTTGTTATGCAATTTCTCCTGAGTACGCCAATACCCAATATGTGGGGGAAAACCACTGTTTGGGCACACGGCAGAGCTCGTAAGGGAAGGAGCGCCGTTTGACTTTTTCAAACTAAAATTGGCTGGAATTGAGATTGGACGCCATGTCGTGTTTGGAGAGCCCCTGATGCGCCTAAACAGTGGAAACCCCCACAAGTGACACCATTTTGGAAACTAGACCCCCTAAGGTACTTATCTAGATCTGTTGTGAGCACTTTGAACCCCCAAGTGTTTCACAAAAGCTTATAATGCCTGGGTGTGAAAAAAAAAATAAAATTTTCCACAAAAATGATTTTTTAGTCCCAAATTTTTGAATTTTCCCAAGGAAATTGGACCCCAAAAGTTGTTGTCCAATTTGTCCTGAGTACGCTGATACCCCATATGTGGGGGGGGGAAACTGTTTGGGTGCACGGCAGGGCTTGGAAAGGAAGTAGTAACGTTTTGGAATGCAGATGTTGATGGGGGTCATGTTCCGTTTGCAGTGCCCCAGATGAGCCTAAATAGTGGAAACCCCCCACAAGTGACCCCATTTTGGAAACTAGACCCCCTAAGGAACTTATCTAGATCTTTGGTGAGCACTTTGAACCCCCAAGTGCTTCACACAAGTTTATAATGCCCGGGCATGAAAATAAAAAATCCTATTTTTTTCCCACAAAAATTATCTTTTAGTCACTAATTTTTTATTTTCCCAAGGGTAACAGGAGAAATTGGACCACGTAAGTTGTTGTCCAATTTGTCCTGAGTACGCTGATACCCCATATGTGGGGGGGAACCACTGTTTGGGCTCACGGCAGAGCTCGGAATGGAAGGAGCACCATTTGACTTTTTCCAACCAAAATTGGCTGGAATTGAGATTGGATGCCATGTTGCATTTGGAGAGCCCCTGATGTGCCTAAACAGTGGAAACCCCCCACAAATGACCCCATTTGGGAAACTAGACCCCCTAAGGAACTTTTCTAGATCTTTGGTGAGCAATTTGAACCCCCAAGTGCTTCACACAAGTTTATAATGTAGAGCCGTAAAATTTAAAAATCATATTTTTTCCACAAAAATGATCTTTTCACCCCAATTTTTATTTTTCCAAGGGTAACAAGACTCCAAAAGTTATTGTGCAATTTGTCCTGAGTGCGCTGATACCCCATATGTGGGGGTAAACCACTGTTTGGGTGCATGGCAGAGTTTGGAAGGGAAGGAGCGCCGTCTGACTTTTTCAACGCAGAATTGGCTGGACGCCATGTCGTGTTTGGAGAGCTCCTGATCTGCCTAAACAGTGGAAACCCCATAAATGACACCATTTTGGAAACTAGACCCCTCAAGGTACTTATCTAGATGTGTGGTGAGAACTTTTAACCCCCAGGTGTTTCACTAAAGTTTATAACGTACAGCCGTAAAATAAAAAATCCTTTTTTTTTTTTTTTACAAAAATGATTTTTTCGCCCCTAATATTTTATTTTCACAAGGGTAACAGAAGAAATTGGAACATAAAAGTTGTTGTCCAATTTGTCCTGAGTACGCTGATACCCAATATGTGGGAGAAAACTACTGTATGGGCGCACGTCAGGGCTCGGAAGGGAAGTAGTGACGTTTTGGATTGCAGACTTTGATGGAATGGTCTGGGGGCGTCATGTCACATTTGGAGAGCCCCTGATGCACCTATACAGTGGAAAACCCCCACAAGTGACCCCATTTTGGCAAATAGACCCCACAAGGAACTTATCTAGATGTGTGGTGAGCACTTTGAACCCCGAAGTGCTTCACAGAAGTTTATAACGTACAGCCGTAAAAATAAAAAATCCTTTTTTTTTTACAAAAATGATTTTTTCGCCCCCAATATTTTATTTTCACAAGGATAACAGGAGAAATTGGACCCCAAAAGTTGTTGTCCAATTTGTCCTGAGTACGCTGATACCCAATATGTGGGAGAAAACTACTGTATGGGTACACGTTGGGGCTCGGAAGGGAAGTAGTGACGTTTTGGATTGCAGACTTTGATGGAATGGTCTGGGGGCGTCATGTCGCATTTGGAGAGCCCCTGATGCGCCTAAACAGTGGAAATCCCCAACAAGTGACCCCATTTTGGAAAATAGACCCCACAAGGAACTTGTCTAGATGTGTGGTGAGCACTTTGAACCCCGAAGTGCTTCACAGAAGTTTATAACGCACAGCCGTAAAAATAAAAAATCTTTTTTTTTTTTTGCAAAAATGATTTTTTTGCCCCAATACTTTATTTTTACAAGGGTAACAGGAGAAATTGGACCCCAAAAGTTGTTGTCCAATTTGTCCTGAGTACGCTGATATCCAATATGTGGGAGAAAACTACTGTATGGGTACACGTTGGGGCTCGGAAGGGAAGTAGTGACGTTTTGGATTGCAGACTTTGATGGAATGGTCTGGGGCGTCATGTCGCATTTGGAGAGCCCTGATGCGCCTAAACAGTGGAAATCCCCAACAAGTGACCCCATTTTGGAAAATAGACCCCACAAGGAACTTATCTAGATGTGTGGTGAGCGCTATGAAGCCCCAAGTGCTTCACAGAAGTTTATAATGTACAGCCGTAAAAACAAAAAAATAATTTTTTTTGTACAAAAATGATATTTTCGCCCCCAGTTTTTTATTTTCCCAAGGGTAACAGAAGAAATAGGACAAATTGCACAATAACTCTTGGGTCCAGAGTACGCTGATACCCCATATGTGGGGATAAACTACTGTTTGGACGCATGGCAGAGCTGAGAAGTGAAGGAGCACCGTTTGACTTTTTCAACGCAGAATTGGCTGGAATTGAGATCAGACGCCATGTCACATTTGGAGAGCCCCTGATGTGCCTAAACGGCGGAAACCCCCCAATTCTAACTCCAACCCTAACCCCAACACACCCCTAACCCTAGTCCCAACCCTAACCACAAACCTAACCCTAACACACCCCTAATCCCAACCCTAATCCTAACTTTAGCGCCAACCCTAACCCTAACTTTAGCCGCAACCCTAACCCTAACCCTAATGGGAAAATGGAAATAAATACTTTTTTTTTAATTTTATTATTTTTCCCTTACTAAGGGGGTGATAAAGGGGGGTTTGATTTACTATTTATAGCGGGTTTTTATGATTGGCAGCTGTCACGCTAAAAGACGCTATTTATTGCAAAAATAGTTTTTGCATCATCACATTTTGAGAGTTATAATTTTTGCATATTTTGGCCCACAGAGTCATGTGAGGTCTTATTTTTTGCGGGACGAGTTGTCGTTTTTATTGGTACCATTTTTGAGCACGTGACGTTTTTTGATCGCTTTTTATTTCGATTTTTGGGAGGTTAGAATGAACAAAAATCAGCAATTCATGAATTTCTTTTGGGGGAGGCGTTTATACCGTTACGCGTGTGGTAAAATTGATAAAGCAGTTTTATTCTTCGGGTCAGTACGATTATGGCGATACCTCATTTATATCATTTTTTCATGTTTTGGTGCTTTTATAGAATAAAAACAATTTTATATAAAAAATAATTATTTTTGCATCGCTTTATTCTGCGAGTTATAACTTTTTTATTTTTTCGCTGATGATGCTGTATGGCGGCTCGTTTTTTGCGGGACAAGATGACGTTTTCAGCGGTATTATGTTTTTTATATCGGTCTTTTTGATCGCGTGTTATTCCACTTTTTGTTCGGCAGTATGATGATAAAGCATTGATTTTTTGCTTCGTTTTTTTTTTTTTTTTTTTAAGGGGTTCACTAAAGGGGTTAACTAGTGGGACAATTTTATAGGAGGGGTCGTTACGGACGCGGCGATACCAAATATGTGTACTTTTATTGCTTTTTTTTTTTTATTTACAGGAAGAAGTGAATTTATTGGGGAATATATATATTTTTTTTTATTTATTTTGGATTTTTTTTTTTAAACAAATTTATTTTTATTTTTTTAACTTTTTTACTTTGTCCCAGGGTGGGACATCACTGTATTTTGTCAGATCGCTGGTGTGACAGTGTGCACAGCACTCTGTCACACCAGCGATCGCTCAGGCAGTGCAGCAGGCTTCTCAGTGCCTGCTCTCGGCAGGCACTGAGGTAGCCGCCTCCCTCCAGGACCCCGGCGCCATCTTGGATCCGGGTCCTGGGAGGGAGGAAGCCCTCAGAACAGCGCGATCACATCGCGCTGCTCTGAGGGTCTCAGGGGGGCGCGCAGGGAGCCCCCACCCTGCGCGATCCTCCCCTGTGCCCCCAGTACACCGCGATCATGTTTGATCGCGGTGTGCAAGGGGTTAATGTGCCGGGAGCGGTCCGTGACCACTCCTGACACACAGTCATGGGTGTCAGCTGTGATAATCAGCTGACACCCGGCTGCGCTCCCTCGGGAGCGCAGCCGATCGCACGAGACGTACTATCCCGTCCATGGTCATACGGGCCCAGGTACCATGGACGGGATAGTACGTCCGATGGCAGTAAGGGGTTAAATCTTGAGACACAAGGGCGAGTAGTTCATCAAATGCTTCTATTGTGAGCCTGCAAAACTGGACAAATTTTTCGGGATAACTGTAAAAAAAAAACAAAAAACATGTATTACAATTCGACAGAACAACCAAGAAAACATAAATGGAAAAAAAAATTTATGTGCACACGGATGACCATATACCTTTATGCCCGAATTTATCTTACCTCCTTAAATCTTGATAAAGAAGCCGGAAGTGACCCTTTTCTGTCCGCTCCAGAACAATGGGTGCACCCACATTCTTCTTCGCCTCATCCTCCTCTTCCTCTGAGAGCGCTCCTATGGGAGAATATAGTGTTTCTTACAAATAAAAAAAAAATATGTGCACACATTGGGGCTTGCAGCGGGAAATACGCATTACATTGGAAATTCGTATTCCCGCTAAACCAAACAAAAGTTCCAAGCATCATTTGCGTGCAGAATGCTTGAGTTTTCCATGCGATCTCTAGCATCGCTTGGAAAAATCATTGACAGGTTGGTCACACAAGAAAAACATAGTGTTTGACAAGTGTGACCAAATTTTTCACTGGGAACAGGAGTTGCCGTTACCATCGCTGACGAGCAGGAAGGCTGCGGGGTCCACCGCTAGGTGACAATATCACCAAATTTTTTTGGCATTATTGGTTTCCCAGGGATATGGCACCCAGGGCAGAGTCTCCTCTCCTCCAGACCCTGGGTACCATCCACACATGAACCTCACTTGGCGCATGGTGGGCATAGCCACATGCGGAATAATAAAAGCGGTTCAATGAATTTCTATGATGATAGAGACAGATATAATAGACACAGAAATGATAGAGACACAGATTATAGAGCCACAGATGATAGAGACAGAGATGATAGAAATTTTTACACGTAGAAAACACGTGGGCCAAAAAAAAAAAAAAATAGCGAAACCGCTTGAAAATGTGCACGCTGATGAAACAAACATTTGCAGCGCAAACGATTGCACACGGTTTTATTATATATTTATGTGCAAAAGAAACTCAGATAAAAAAGGCGCAATATAGTATACGAAAAAAATTTATTTTTAATATTACCTGCTCGATGTGGTAGTGCAGCAAAATAAGTGAAGTCAGCAGCAAAATGTTCATGTTTGCTCGGCTGAGACGCCGCTGTGGCTGCACTTGTGGCATCTTGATTACAACAAGAAAAAAAAATGGAGAACAGGAGGGGTTGGAGTAGGAAATGACCTCATATTTTTTTTTTCTTTTTCCCAACTTTATTTCTTCTCCAAAACGCTAAAAAAACGCTTAAAAATCGCATTTAAAAACCGCATAAAAAACGCTATAAAACCGCGTCAAAAACGCAAAAAAAACGCGCGTTTTTACAGCTGAAAAATTCAGGTTTTGCTCAGGAAAATTCTGCAAATATTCCTGAATGTGTGCACTTAGCCTTAATATCTCTGATCTGATATCATTGTATTCAGCTTCCTATATCCTACATGCCCTCAATCAGCACATGTGCCCACAGTAAAATCACATGTACTCACCTCTGGGGCCGGCGCCATTCCAGCAGTGTCGCCACCTGCTCTCCCGGTGATCATGTGACATTGTTATCCCTTGTGGCTTCTCTTCTATGGATGAATAAGACACGTGGAGGAAGTACCGCAGCAGCAGCGGCTCGCTCTTCCTATGGGGTCAAATGCGTTTTTTGCACAAATTTTTGAACGCAAACTAAAGCTGCTTTTTACAGCACCAAGAAAACTCCCATCTCATGCACACTTGTTATACTTTCTTAGGCCGGCGTCACACTGGCGACAGAATCGGACGACTGCAATGCGATGAAAAATCGCATTGCAGTCGGACCTATGTTGATCTATGGAGCAGCTCCCAGTATCAGATTTTTTGTGGTCCGTTTTAAACGTCCGTGTACAATCGCAGCATGCTGCGATTGTCACCGATTGTCGGTCGACAATCGCCAATGCAAGTCTATGTGAGCGATGAAAAATCGGATTACAAACGGACCACACTGTGTGACTTGTGATGAAATCGCATCGGTGTCCTTTAGAAAAGCCGGCAATTCATCCCCGGCTATACTGTAAAATCACACTGACAGCTTTAATAAAGAATAGAAAGAATAGATATACACACAAGAATACATATATATATAATATTATATATATATATATATATGTGTAATTGTGACATGTGTATATATATATATATATTTATATTTCCTAGACTTCTACATACTGTAATAGCCGCAAATTCAATTGCCGGCTTCTGTGAAATCACAGAAGCCGACATGAAATGATACATTGTTTCCACACAGTTAACCATGTCATTTCCTGTATTTTGATATTTGTTTAGAACTTACAATTACATGAGTGTATTTGTGCAAAATTTCAGACATGTAGGGGTTAATTAAAGGTGTAATTTCGTTGAAAAAAAATGCGTGGACTCCCGCTGTATTTTCTCCACCAGACAGACAAAGCAAAGCGAGTGGGGCAGATAATAACAGCCTAGGGAGGGTACATTTTTTGTGCCCCCCTGGCTACTAACATCTGCCCCCAGACACCCAGAAAGGGCAAATCTATAATTAGATTCGCCCTTTCTGGCACTTTGCCCGTCTATTCCCATTGCCCTGTAGCGGTGGCGAATGGGTTAATAATCTCACCTTACTGTCCCCCTTAGTATTGAAAGGTGACATTAAGGCAGGTTAATAATTGAGAGCTGTCAATTAGACAACTATCAATTATTAATCCTATTGTATGAAAGAAAAATCAAACACACACAGTTTAATAAAAAATAAGTTTAATTAAATAATCACACAGTTTTTTACCATATTTTATTTTCCTGCTAAAACCATTTCCTGTAATAAAAATAAAATAAAAAAGCAAAATTATACTTACCAATCCAATGTACAGTCAGGTCCCACGCTGTAATCCATCAGAAAGGGTTAAGAGGTTACAGTTAGCAGGGAGATAATTCTGTCTACTAGCTCTAACCCCATGAATGAATAAGTTCCTCTCCCAGCGAAAGTAGAGGAATAGATTCATGAATGGAGCTTAATTGATTTATTGGCAATTTAACTTTAGTGACCTGACCTAAAGGGAAAGTGGACACAATCAATTAAGGTACTGCCACACTAAACAATCCCGCTAGCGATCACGATAACGACGCATACTAATGCGATCGCTAGCGGGATTGTTTCTATATCGCTAAGTGCGGCCACATTTAGCGATATAGTTAACGACGCTATCGCCGTTAGCGATCTTCTTAACGACTTTAGCGGTACAAAAGTACCGCTAAATCGCTAAGAAAAGGTGCCACACTAGCGATATATACTTACCCAGCGGGAGCGCCGACGAGAAAATAGGGTCCGGAACGATTCCAGCGACGAGCGAGATCACAGCAGGAAGCTCGTCGCTGGCAGCTGCCGCACTGAACAACATCGCTAACGGGATCGCTAAATAGTGACGTTTTTTAGCGATCCCGTTAGCGATATTGTTCAGTGTGGCATACCTTTAAGCTTCATTCATGAAACACATCCTCTCCTGTCGCCAGGAGAGGAACTTATTCATTCAGGAGCTTTGAGCTGAGCATGCAGGATTACTTGCACTGCTTGGCTCAAAGCTAGTTAACCCTTTGTGAAGGATTACAGCGTGGGACGTGACAGATCAGCGGAATAGGTAAGAATGTTTTTTTATTTTTTTATCTTTATTTTAGGAGATCAATGGCTTCGCACGGATTAAGTGTAAAATAAAATATGGTCAAAAAAATGTGTTTTTATTTCATTAAAATTAATTTTTATTAATGTGTGTGTGTTTTTTTAATTTACTTCAATAGGATTAATAATTGATAGTTGTCTAATTGACAGCTCTCAATTATTAACCTGCCTTAATGTCACCTTTCAATACTAAGGTGACAGTAAGGTGAGATTATTAACCCATTCGCCACCGCTACAGGGCAATGGGAATAGACGGGCAAAGTGCCAGAAAGGGCGAATCTAATTATAGATTTGCCCTTTCTGGGGTGTCTGGGGGCAGATGTTAGTAGCCAGGGGGGGCACAAAAAATGTACCCTCCCTAGGCTGTTATTATCTGCCCCCACTCGCTTGCTTTGTCTGTCTGGTGGAGAAAATACAGCGGGAGCCCACGCATTTTTTTTCAACGAAATTACACCTTTAATTAACCCCTACATGTCTGTAATTTTGCACAAATACACTCATGTAATTGTAAGTTCTAAACAAATATCAAAATACAGGAAATGACATGGTTAACTGTGTGGAAACAATGTATCATTTCATGTCGGCTTCTGTGATTTCACAAAACCCGGCAATTGAATTAGCGGCTATTACAGTATGTAGAAGTCTAGGAACTATAAATATATATATATATATATGTCACAATGACATGTATATATATATATATGTGTTCTATGTGTATATATCTATTCTTTCTTTTGTGATTTAAATACTATTCTTTTGGATCCATTATATGTCAGTTTTGCAAGCCTGCGAGAAAATCTCGCAAGTCGGATGAAAATGGATGTTACAAGGTACACACACATGCGACTAAATCGCATCTTTGAAGGAAAATCGGATGCCAGAAGGATGTGTGTTTTTATTTTGATCCGACAATCGACCGTCTAAAACGGACCGATTTTTTGTCGTTGTGTGTGACTCCAACCTTACAATTGGAAACGGCAGCGCTCTTCAACTTCTGCAACACGTCAATTCTTTCAGTGTTTTTTATCCCATAAAAAGTAATGAGAAAGTGAAGAAATGCTGCAACGGCTTTTTGGTGAATAAAATTCTCTTTATTAAACCTTTACGGTAAATTCCACATGTAACCTGCACCCAAAAACATGACAAATGCCGCATAAAACGCTGAGAAAGGGCGGATTCAAAGCCTCAGCAGTTTTACTGCTAAGTGCAAGTTTTGGGCGACTATTGAGAATATATATATAAACACAAGACGGACACTTGAAACCGCTGCCTGTGCACAAGTCCCTGGGTAGGTGGCCATAGGTGCGGTACACTGACCAGCTCTCCTCAGCGGCCACACACAGCCCACGGGACAGCACACGGCGGCAGGACGTCCTGCACCAGCTGTGGACGGGACACGGTCCGCGGCAGGTGAAGCGCCCACTCCTCCGCTCACATGACGCCTGTGGAATGAGCCCGCGCCCTGGGAGGAGTCTGCGCACAGGAACTGCCCGGCTCATCCTGTTTCCTACTAACAGTCCTCAGACCTGGGAGAAGTGGAATTTGCCTTGGGCTGTGGCCCCGCCGTCCTGTCTCCGTCGCAGTCGCTGAGGTACCGCTGCAGGTGAGTCCCGTCAGGAGGAGGCGCCATGTTGGCGCTAGTTGGGGCGCTGCCGAGTTCTATGGAAGTTTTGGTGCGGAGTCACCTGAGTACAGGGAGCGGTGGTCGTGTCATTACTGTGCTGGGGACATGGTGGCAGGAATGCTCGCACCTTCCCGCACCACGCCCTGTCCGCGGTGCAGCTGGGGGGTTCTCAGACTGGGGCCGCTGCGCGGGGTTTCCCGTCACTGTCCGCACGGTGAACTTGTAGAACTTCGTCTTTCGGTTCCGCCATGTCACGGTGGTGCCGTCAGACCGGCACTTGTCCGGCTCTCACAGCTGGAGGCTCCTGACTGCAGGCTCCTGTGGGCTCAGATCTCCATAATCTATAGTAATCCATGGGCTAAAGCCACATCTGCGAGTCACTCCTGCTGGAGATCAGTGGATCCTGAGGAGTCTGCAGTAGTGAAGATGGTGTGGAATCTATGTCCGTGTTCACAAGTGGAAAAGTCAGCTACAGAGCTAGTGACAAGTGCACAGTGAGTCTGCTGACAGCATCTGCATGTGTTCGGGTATGTTTCCACTGTCAGGAAACGCTGCGTGTTTGACGCTGTGTACAGCTGCAGCGTCAAACCCGCAGCGTCCACATGTTACAGCATAGTGGAGGGGCTTTCATAAAATCCCGTCTCCACTATGCGTTAAAAGACACAGGCGTCAGACCTGCGTAAACGGACATGCGGCGCGTCTTTTCAGATCGCAACATGTCTACCTTGCGGCGACGCTGCGTCGCCGCAAGGTAAATAGCAGAGTCCTATGTAGGGGTGCGGTGAATCCGGATATATTCAATGAACACATCTGGATTCACCGCGTGTTCAGAAGGGGGCGGCCAGCATTCCAGAACGTGGAACCATACCCTTGTTGATTTCACCCAACTCCATTACAAACCAATGAAACCCGTACCGTGCTGAGTGGGCCACAGCTTGGAGAGACCCGTGCCGGGCTGAGCTGGCCGCAGCTTGGAGAGACCCGGGCTGAGCTGACTGGGCCGCAGCTTGGAGAGACCCGTACCGTGCTGACTGGGCCGCAGCTTGGAGAGACCCGTGCCGGGCTGAGCTGGCCGCAGCTTGGAGAGACCCGGGTTGAGCGGGCCGCAGCTTGGAGAGACCCATGCCGGGTTGAGCGGGCCACAGCTTGGAGAGACCCGTGCCGGGTTGAGCGGGCCACAGCTTGGAGAGACCCGTGCCGGGTTGAGCGTGCCACAGCTTGGAGAGACCCGTGCCGGGTTGAGCGTGCCACAGCTTGGAGAGACCCGTGCCGGGTTGAGCGGGCCACAGCTTGGAGAGACCCGTGGCGGGCCTCAGCTTGGAGAGACCCGTGGCGGGCCACAGCTTGGAGAGACCCGTGGCGGGCCACAGCTTGGAGAGACCCGTGGCGGGCCACAGCTTGGAGAGACCCGTGGCGGGCCACAGCTTGGAGAGACCCGTGGCGGGCCACAGCTTGGAGAGATCCCGGCGTGGCGGGCCACAGCTTGGAGAGACCCTGTGAGGTTGGCGGGCCTCAGCTTGGAGAGACCGTGACGGGTTGAGCGGGCTGCAGCTTGGAGAGACCCGTGCCGGGTTGAGCGGGCCCAGCTTGGAGAGACCCGTGGCGGGCCTCAGCTCGGAGAGACCCGTGGCGGGCCTCAGCTTGGAGAGACCTGTGCCGGGTTGAGCGGGCCGCAGCTTGGAGAGACCTGTGCGGGTTGAGCGGGCCGCAGCTTGGAGAGACCCATGGGGCGGGTTGAGACCGGCCGTACAGCTTGGAGAGACCCGTGGCGGGCCACAGCTTGGAGAGACCCGTGGGGGGCCACAGCTTGGAGAGACCCGTGGCGGGCCACAGCTTGGAGAGACCCGTGGCGGGCCACAGCTTGGAGAGACCCGTGGCGGGCCACAGCTTGGAGAGACCCGTGGCGGGCCTCAGCTTGGAGAGACCCTGCCCGGTTGAGCGGGCCACAGCTTGGAGAGCCCGTGGCGGGCCTCAGCTTGGAGAGACCCCGTGGCGGGCCTCAGCTTGGAGAGCCCGTGGCGGGCCTCAGCTTGGAGAGCCCCGTGGCGGGCCTCAGCTTGGAGAGCCCGTGGCGGGCCTCAGCTTGGAGAGACCCGTGCGGGCTGATGGCCTCAGCTTGGAGAGACCCGTAGCGGGCTGATGCCAGCTTGATAACCGTAGCGCTTGTAACTGTTGACGGACCACTAAACAATATCGCTAACGGGATCGCTAAAAAACGTCACTATTTAGCGATCCCGTTAGCGATATTGTTCAGTGCGGCAGCTGCCAGCGACGAGCTTCCTGCTGTGATCTCGCTCGTCGCTGGAATCGTTCCGGACCCTATTTTCTCGTCGGCGCTCCCGCTGGGTAAGTATCTTATCGCTGTGTGGCACCTTTTCTTAGCGATTTAGCGGTACTTTTGTACCGCTAAAGTCGTTAAGAAGATCGCTAACGGCGATAGCGTCGTTAACTATATCGCTAAATGCGGCAGCATTTAGCGATATAGAAACAATGCCGCTAGCGATCTCATTAGTATGCAACGCTAATGAGATCGCTAGCGGGATAGCTTAGTGTGGCAGTACCTTAAGCCTAGCAAATGTCATCTGCTGACATGCAGTATCTAAGACCACAGCTATGTCCAAAAGTTGTGACGCATCACTGACAAAAATGTTGATTTTCACAGTTTGCTTCTTTAGTGTGTTTACATTTTGTTGTTAGATGGATCTCGCATTACTGATGTACAATTCTAAGCATTTATTAAGTTTTCACACTTTAATTGATACCATAATTATATCAAATTTGTAGAAAGACTCAATATTTACAAGGTTGACCCATGTTTTTCAAGACTTCTGCCCTTGCTGCTGGATATCAGCTTCTGGGCTGAATCCTGACTGATGACAATTCATTAGTGTCAAACTCGTAGCACTGAGAAGCAATGATTAATCACAATTTCTGTGTTTTTAGTTTCCTGGTTTTTGAGGGTTGACCACAGGTTCTCAAGGGGATTGAGATCTAGGAGTTTCCTAGTCATGTTTTGTTCAGTCAGCCACCACATCACTTTTACCTTGTGACATGGTGCTCCATCCTTCTGGAAAAAGCTTTGATCATCACCTAATCATTCCTGGATTGTTGGGAGAAGTTGCCCATGGAGGATGTTTAGATACAAATCTTTATTCATGGCAGTGTCTTTAGTCAAATTTGTGAGTGACCCCACTCCTGTGGATATAAGGCAACCTTAAACAGACTGAAAGGGGCTTCATTAGTAAAAATAACTTTGCAGGATGTCCAGGCACAGGACTGGGGTGTAGTTATTTTCTTTGAAGCCACTTTAAGACAGTTTGGGATATGTGGAAGATTGTTCAGAGAAGAAAAGGCGAGCCCTGCCGTGAGTCCTGTGTCACGCCAACAGTGGAGCCTCCGGAGATCATTCATTGGGGTTGTTTTTCATCCATGGAGTAGGCTCACTCACAGCTTTGCGCAAAAATGAATAATGAATGGTAGCTAAACCTCCTCCAAGAGCAACTTCTCCCAACAATCCAGGAATAATTTGGTGATGACCAATGCTTTTTCCAGCATGATAAGGCACTACCTCACAAGGTAAGTTATAATATAAGTGACTGCCTGTACAAAACATTGACATTTTGGGTCCATGACCAGGTACCTCCCCACATTTTAATTCCACCGATAACCTGTGCTCAATGCTCAAAAAGTGGGTGGACAAACAAAACCCAGAAATTGTGAGAAGTAAGAGGCAGCACTCGCCATACCTGGTGCAGTCCTTTATTCATGATCGATTAAAACATAGCGGCTGGGAGGAGAGGTAGAACAAGTAGCGCTTGTGTCTCCTTGGCGGCTTAATCTTGTCTTGGAGGCTCTTCAACATGGGCCTTTTGAGCCTATGGACTCTGCTAGCTTTTCTTTGCTATCTTGGAAGGTTGCCTTTCTAGTGGCGGTCACCTTTTTGAGAAAGGTTTTCTGAGTTGGCGGCTCTTTCTTGCTCGCCTCCTTTCCTGGAGTTTCACCCGGATCGCGTAGTACTTCGCACACGGGGCGACTTCCTACCTAAGGTGGTGTCGCAATTCATATTAACCAGGATATTGTGTTGCCCTCGCTCTGTCCGGAGCCGAGGAATGCGAAGGAACGGGCCTTGCACAAATTGGATTTGGTGCGGGTTTTGAAGTTCTATTTGTTTATTACTCTAAATTTTCAGAAGTCGGAACTCTCTGTTTGTGATTCCAGCAGGTCGTCAGCGTGGGCAACGAGCTTCCAAGGACTCTATAGCTCGTTGGATTCGGTCGGCCATTTTAGAGGCTTACCGACTTAAGGGCGAACCTCGCCCGATTAAGTTTCGAGCTCACTCCACGAGGGCTGTGGGTTCATCGTGGGCCTTTCTTCAAGGGGCCTCAGCAGCTCAGCTCTGCCGGGCGGCGACCTGGCGCTCCGTCCACACGTTTACAAAATTTTATAAGGTGGACGTTGGTGCTTCCGCTGATGCGGCCTTAGGACGTAGGGTCCTGCAGGCGGCTGTAGTTTAAAGTTCTCGTTAACTTGAATTTAGCGCTAGTTGCGCGTTTTCCTAGGTTGTTGGGATCTGCCTTTTTTGGTTTCTTTCCCACCCTTAATTTTTGGACTGCTTTGGGACGTCCCACTAGTAATGACTAGTGTGTCTCCCTTCCTTCATCTGCTGCTGAAAGACGGATTTTGGTAAGAACTTACCTGTAAAATCCTTTTCAGCGAAGAAGGAAGGGAGACACACATCCCTCCCATGGCAGAAGTGTGTTGTTGTGTTTTCAGATGCGGCGTGACCCTTCTCTGATAGCGATTATCTGGGCTGAGGTCGGCGCGCTAAGGCTCTGTTCCAGCATTGCCAGCTCATCGCAGTGGTCAGGTCCAGTGAGTAGTACCTGGAACTGTGTGTTTTTTTCCTGTTGCATGCATAACCTGTATTATTGTCTTTTCTCTGAAGTCCTTCAGAAGGGGTTATGTTGCTCCGCTGGTGATATTTGCTCTTCCTTAGCTTGTGTACGACTGGAGAGCTGAGTAGGAGGAGCCCGAGCTGGAGGGGCCGGTCAACACTCTTTTTAATCTGAGGTGTCTATCCTATCTGGGCTCCGCCTACCCACTAGTAATGACTAGTGTGCCTCCCTTCCTTCTTCGCTGAAAAGGATTTTACAGGTAAGTTCTTACCAAAATCCGTCTTTTGCATATCATATTGTGTGGTAAAAAAAAATAATTAACATTCATCAAAATGGTGATGGCAGCGCCTGCCCAGTAGCATGTATCGCATTCCTATAGATGCTACTGCGCAAGTGCCAGCTGCGCCATTTTGATGGAGCCAAGTTTTTCTTTCACTAGCAAAATGTCGCTGGCAGAACTTGCGCAGTAGCATCTATTGGAACCCATTAGATGCTACTGTGCCTGCTCCATTTTGATGAAGATATTATTTTCTTTCTCTCTACAATACTATTTGACTAAATCATACATGCATATATGCATATTATCCATTTTATCATGCTACAGCGCAGGCGCCGCCATTTTGATGAACATCAATTTTCTCCATCGCCTCATTGGGGGACACAGACCATGGGTGTTATGCTGCTGCCACTAGGAGGACACTAAGCAAATACATCAAAGAAGTTAACTCCTCCTCCTGCAGTATACTCCTTCTGCTGGCTCTATCCTGAACCAGTTCTTGCTTAGTGTCTATAGAAGGCACAAGGGTCTGGCTTCAGACCCCAAAAAAGTTCATTTTTTTTCTAATTTTACCAATTTTTTTCCCTTATTTTTTCTAATGGAAGGGCGACGGGGTCTTGTAAGAAAAGTCCCGATCTCCCGATATCTTCAACAGGGGGAACGCGGAGTGTCGCCTCCCCGTACCCCCTCCTGCAACGTTACCTTGCCAGAGCTCGGTTTGGGGCGACGGATCCCTTTAATGGGTCCGCTCTCCCCACATCCTCAACGGATGGGAACACGGGGTGTTGCCCCCATGTACCCCCTTCAGGAGCCAGGCCCCTCAACCCCCAATGATAGCTGATGCTGGGAACCCTCTCCACCTCCCTATCAAAGGGATGGTGGATTGAGGAGGCAGGAGTGTGTATACAGCTCTACGCAGTGAGTACTGACCTCCATGCATGCACCGTAGCCGCGGCCTTCTCCACCAAGCCGCTGTCACGGCCTGCTTCAGCGCGCCGCCACGGCCTTCTCTGCGAGCCGCCACCACAGCCTGATCTAGGTGCCTGGGATCTCCCTTGCCTGGGAGCCGCGGCCTCACTGGAGCCGCCGCGGCTTTTCTTTTGTGACCGCGGCCTCGCCTGGGAGCCGCTGCTGCGGCCTTATCGGCGGGCCGATCCGCGGCCTGGCCTAGGAGCCGCCGCCTCGTCTGTGGGCCGGCGCCGCGGCCTGGCCTTGGAGCCGCCGCCGCGGCCTTGCCCAGCCGCGGCCTTTTCTTTTGTGGCTGGCGCCACGGCCTCGCCTGTGAGCCGCTGCCGCGCCGCAGCCTTTGCTGGAGCCGCCGCCTTTTGTGGCCGCCGCGGCGGCCCTGTCTGGGAGCCGCCGCAGCCTTCTCAGGTGACCGCCGCCGCGGTCCTCTCTGGGGGTCGCCGCCGCGGCCTTCTCTGGCGGCCGCCACTGTGGCCTTCTCGGGGAGCCGCCAACGTGGCCGTCTCCGACTGTCGCCGCCGGCCACTGGCACTCGGCCTCTAATTTAGCCCCCGGCTTCAGACCGGGATAGGCCAAGCTCCCACCACCCGGCTACTCTGCCCCCTGCATAAGGCGCTTCTCGCTCTGCGAGCATCGCTGAGGCCACATCCTGCCTCTAGTCCTGTCTCCGCCCCCTTCGGCTGGCGCTTCTCGTTTCTAACGAGAAGCGCTGTCTCTTTCTTTGGCTCCTCTCCTCCCCCCCCCCCCCTGTACCCTCCCCTTTCCGCACCTGTCTCATAAAGCTGGGGGAGGCAATCAGTCCTCACATGCGCAGTGCAGTATGACTACTGGTAGACACAGACGCGTTTCATTCAGCGCTGTCTAGGGGACAGGGATTCGAAACCGGGAAGCTGGGGCACACCTCTTCCCTGCAGCAGCCTCTTGCAGCATCACAACAGATGCAACATATGACAGAGTATGCAGGATCAAATCGTACCACATAGGCATTTGGGCAGCCTGCCGGAGCCCCTGTTAATGCAGATCCGTATGGGCTTATTCCGCCTCCATGCCCCTGCGTCCTCAGACGCTGCTTCACGCTTCCCTCTCACCAGGGGTGCGCAGCGAACTCGACTCACAATATGGGTCTGATGTGGCTGTACACCTGTACTCGCCAGAGTACCGGGACTTGCTAGATTGTGTTCTCGACGAGGCACCCAGCCCTAGCCCGGATCACACCAAACGTTCTCACAGGGTTTTGGCAAACTCCTGATTTCAGCAGCAGATAGAAGGAAAGGAGACACACTAGTTCATAACTAGTGGGTAGGCGGAGCCCAGATAGGATTGACACCTCAGATTAAAAAGAGTGTTGACCGGCCCCTCCAGCACAGGCTCCTCCTACTCCAGCTTTCTCCAGTTTAAAATTTGAGGTCCCAGAGGATGGTCGCTGCTGGAAGCAGCTCCTCAAGATTTTTTTATTTTAATCGGACAAGAGACTTGGATCACCAGAAGTGGTCTAGAGGTCTCAGGGGTCTCAGCGCTGCTGGACCCCAACCTCTCCCTTGGCGGATCTGTATTACCCTGATGGTGGTCCCTGCAGAATCATGCCGGCCCTGGGGGATGAGGATGGCTTCCCTGGCGGGGACGCAAACCGCGCATCTGGGGTCACTGCGTTCCCCGCCCGGAGGGGAAGCGATGGGCATAGCGCCAGAAACCCCTGGGGGTCCTTGTGGCGCTTGGCTGGTGAGTGCTCCGCATTTATATGTATGTGAGTGCTGTCAGCGGCTGCTGCGGCAGCCGCTATTACATGTAATGTGCATGTTTGGTGACTGTATTTTTGTCCGCAGGCAGATGCCTGCAGAACAGGGGGAGCAGAGAGCGAAGGAGTTCGCGCTCTTTTTTCACACTCCCGCTCTTCTTGTGCAGAAGCGCGCGATTATACGCTTCTCTTCCGGTTTCGCTCAGCGCGGCGGCCATTAGAAAAGGCTTCCACGGGCTCCTTCATGCTCCGCTCCTCCCGTACACCATATACATCACCGCGGCCAGCTGGGTGAGTGAAACGTCCTCACCCCCACAGCGCAGGACCTATCGGTGTAGCAAGAACAGATAGCGTTATCCTGCAGCTGCGGTCTCAGAGACCTTATTTTGCCTGGGCTCGCACACCCCTTCTATTTTAATAAGGGAGTAGTGGGGAGCCGGCGACATTAACACCTTTTAAAGGGTTAACCTTTTCAGCAAGGCAACCGCCATAGGTTCTATCCCAGTTGGGATCAGAACTTGTAAAGGTTAATTATATCGCTGAATATTCTGCTGATACAGCTGGGGTAGCTCTCTCCCTTAAGAGCTTTAACCCTTCAGCGTGCTTGCTGCGTCCGCTTAAGAAGCCACACTTTTTTTCTAGTTACTGACAGGCTTTGACCTGCCATATACTGTGTGAGGGCATGTCGGAACAGGGTCCAGAAGGTGCGGACCATGTGCCGAATCTGCTTCAGGATCAGTCGCGCGTATTGATACGCAGACCTCGACGTCAAGCGCAGCAATTGGAGGTCACAGCGATGCCAAATTGGATGCCATCGCTCGCTCTATTGATGGCCTTTCTGACCTTTTAGGTCATTGGGTGTCAGCTAGATCCTCTCATGGAAGGAAACGACACAGGCCGGTACCATCCTTCCCGCGTAGCGAATCAGAACTCTCTGATATGGAATGCGGACAGGGTTCCCCTTCAAATTCAGATGGGGAGTTATCCAGTTTGGATAAGGATCGGCAGGGACATTCTGCCTCTTTTCTGGACCGAACAGAGGCTTTTATTGAAGCCATGAGGGAGGCGTTACAGTTACCGGAGGAGGTAACTACACGTCATGGTAAGTCGCCTCGGATGTACCAGGAGTACCGTAAGTCGCGAGCGACATTACCAGCTCTGGATGAGCTTAATGGAGCAGTGGAGAAGGAACGCCTATGTCCGGATAAACGTTTTCAAGGAACACGTTTTTTTTTGAGGCACTATATCCGTGCTCTACGGAGTTGACGGATAATTGGATTTCTTCTCCTGAAGTGGATGTTCCTTTATCCCAGCTCAGTAAATCCTCATTGCTCCCTGTTAAAGGGAAGGCGAGTCTGCAGGACCCGCTGGACAGAAAAACGGAGATGGCGGCGAAATCCAACTACGAGGCCTCGGGTCATGGATTCAAAGCGGTGCTAGGATCCATGTGTGCTTGTAGGGCTTCCCTGTGCTGGTTGGACCGTATACGGATGGCGTTGCAAAATGGATCTCCGTTATCCGAGGTAGATGGGCTTCTCGATTTATTGGAGACTGCAGTTCGTTATAGCTATGATGCAGGTCTGGATACTGCATCACTGTTGTCCAGGGCGCAAGCTTCGGCGGTCACAGTCAGAAGAGCACTGTGGCTTAGACAGTGGACTGGGGACGCAGTGTCAAAACAAGGCTTGCTGTCTCTAGCCTACAAGGGTAGTCAGCTATTTGGATCTGACCTCTCAGAGCTGATTGCCAAGGCAAAGACAAAAGAAGCGGCTTTACCACAGCGAAGGGCTATGGCTTCTGCGCCTGGCAGGCCTGGTGCCGGTAGTGGCCGGCGATCCTTTCGGTCCAGGGGACGATTCGGTCAGTCCTCTTGGGGATCGGGTCGTCCCTCTTTTTCGGGAAAAAAGTTCACTCAGAAATCCCGCACTCCCTGAAAATCAAGTTTCCGTCAAGACAAGCGGGAAGCTGACAAGAAGCCCGCCAAGACGGACTGACGCCAGGGTTCCACTCGAGGGCTCTCGAGTGGGGGGTCGCCTGCTCCAATTCAAAGCGACTTGGGTTTCCCGCGTCCCGGACACCTGGGTAACGCGGGTCGTGTCGGCAGGCTATTTCATAAGTTTTCTTCTCGACCCCCGGACAGGTTTTGCCAGTCTCACACTCCGTCAGAGCCCGAGTTAATTGCTGCTCTTCTGCGAGAGGTCGACTTCCTTCTGCAGAAGGGTGTGGTAATACCGGTACCGCCGGAGGACCGGGGAAGAGGATTTTATTCCAATCTTTTTGTGGTTCCCAAAAAGGAGGACAAATTTCGCCCTATTCTGGATCTCAAAAGATTGAATCGGCATGTCCACACCCAAAAATTCTGCATGGAGTCACTTAGCTCCGTGGTGGCAGCCATGTCGCAGAACGACTTTTTGGTGTCAATCGACATTCGCGACGCTATTTGCATGTTCCCGTCGGAAGGGCTCATCAGCGCTTCCTTCGTTTTGCCATAGGTCAGGACCATTACCAGTTTGTGGCTCTGCCATTCGGCTTGGCCTCGGCGCCCAGAGTTTTTACAAAAATTCTGGCGCCTCTCATGGCAATTCTTCGAAGACAGGGGGTTACGATTTTTCCCTATCTGGACGATCTTTTGATTGTGGCGTCCTCAAAGGAGGAGGCGTGATGGCTCGCAATCTGTCCCTTCAGCTCCTGGAGGATTTCGGGTGGCTGGTCAATTGGGAGAAGTCGAGTCGTCTCTGGAACCGTCGCAGTCGATCCTGTTTTTGGGGATGCATTTCGACACGTACGGGCGTGGTGTCCCTACCTCCAGACAAGCGGGCATGTCTTCTCCGACATGTACAGATTATGAAGTCTGCGACAGCAATGTCCCTTCGGAAGTGTATGCGCCTTCTGGGTTTGATGGTGGCGTCCATGGAGGCACTTCCGTTTGCCCAATTTCATTCCAGGGCCCTTTGAGCGGTCTGCCAGTCCGAGTGCAGACAGACAACGCGACGGTGGTCGCGTATATCAATCACCAAGGCGGGATAAGGAGTTTCAGGCTCATGATGGAGGTGTCTCGGATCCTGCTATGGGCCGAGACCAGGGTTCCAGCCATCTCTGCGATTCACATTCCAGGAGTCCAGAATACTACGGCGGACTTCCTCAGTCGCGAGAAGATGGATCCTGGAGAATGGAGTTTTCCCATTACGTCCCTCAGGACAGCACCATGGAGGACGTCCTCCCTTGACCTATAGCGGGACAGGATCACAGAGAGGTTAAAATGCCCCTCCCACCTCCACCCTCCAGTGTTTTTCCTGTCCCTACAGGGGACGGTTGTATGAGAGGTTGCTCCAGGAGTGGAGCGAAGATAGAAGGTGGACGTTTTACAACACCCGGGGGGATCGTGCTGCTCGTCCAATCCTTCCCCCTGTCAAGTAGCCCGGGGCTGAAACTCTCCTGGGGGGAGTCCCTCAGCCACAAAGACCAGTGAGTGGATGAAGCTCCTGGGTAGAGCCGCTTCCTCCTCAGTGGAGGCTCTCGGCTCTGACACTGGCCGGCATTCCAGCGCAAGATACCGGAAGTCGTGCGGGGGAGCCATGGCGCTTCTGGTGACGTCAGGGCGCCGGAGCTAGAGGCCAGCGTGCGTTCCATGGTTGAACGCGGAGGTGCAGAACGAGACAGGCAACAGACAGGTTTCCTGGATCTCGGGGGCACAAGAGAGGAAATCACTGGCAGTAATGCAGCATTCCTGGCGGGACGCCGCTTCCCTCCATGCTGGGCTCTCGGCGTTACCAGCTCCCCCTGTCTTTTTAGCAGGTATGGAGCCAGCACAGGTGAGTGCATCATGGAATGTGTTGATGGCCTAGGCCTCTGGACTGATGCTAGTCTCATGCCTTTGTGCCGAAGCTGAGCATAGAGCCTCATATGCTGAGGTGTGTTTCACATGTATGCAGTCAGGCCTTGGACCTCTAAGCTATGATAAGGCCATATGTCCAGGCTACATCTCATGATTTGACTTCAGTTAGTTGCAACTTAACTACTCCATCCATAGGAGGACGCATAGTGTTAATGCAGCACATCGTCTCCATGAAGACTGCCCTCCAGCTGTGGTGCATTAATTAGCTCCTTCGGGTGGGGTCAGTCTGACAATTGAGAACTACTATTCAGGCTTGAGATTTATCTGGAACTCTGAGAGATTGCTCTCTTGGCTCTAACTGGGACCTGGTCTCTTGTTTGGACACCTTCAAGCATGGTATAGCAGTTGTACTGCAGCATAGTGCCTCTATGCATCATATTGAGTGCCTCTGTGCATCATATTGCATCAGAGTGCGACATCATAGCGCTTCATAGTGCCTTTGTGTCATGTTACATCATATATCATATTGCATCATTGTTCCTCAATGCATCTTATTGAGTGCCTCTGTGCATTGTACTGCATCATAGTGCCTCTATTCATCATTTTGAGTGCCACTGTGCATTGTACTGCTTTATAGTGCCTCTATTCATCATATTGAGTGCCCCTGTGCATTGTACTGCATCATGGTGCCTCTATTCATCTTATTGAGTGCCTCTGTGCATTGTACTGCATCATAGTGCCTCTATTCATCATATTGAGTGCCCCTGTGCATTGTACTGCATCATGGTGCCTCTATTCATCATATTGAGTGCCCCTGTGCATTGTACTGCATCATGGTGTCTCTATTCATCACATTGATTGCCCCTGTGCATTGTACTGCATCATAGTGCTTCATAGTGCCTTTGTGTCATATTACATCATATATCATGTTGTCTCTATGCATCATATTGAGTGCCTCTGTGCGTGGTACTGCATCATAGTGCTTCTATGCATCATATTGATTGCCTCTGTGCACCATATTGCATCAGAATGCTTCATAGTGCCTTTATGTGTTATATTACATCATTTATCATATTCCATCATTGTTCCTCTATGCATCATATTGAGTGCCTCTGGGCATCGTATTGAATCATAGTGCCTCTAGGCTTCATATTGAGTGTCTCTGTACATCACATTGCATCATAGTGTTTCTATGCATCATATTTATTGCCTCTGTGTATCATATTGCATCAGAGTGCTTCATAGTACCTCTATGCTTCATATAACATCATATTGCATCATAGTGCCTGTTAGTCTTATGGTCATACATAGTGCCTGTTCTCATGGATGCGTCACTATTACATCATATTAGTGCCTCTATGCGTCATATTACATCATGGTGACCCTTTGGGCATCATAGTACTTCATAGTGCCTCTATGCATTATATTACATCATAGTTCTACATAGTACTTCTATGCATCATATTACATCATGTTGCATCAGGGTGCATCTTGGTGTTTCATAGTGCCTTTGTGCAGCAGATTGCATCATGGTGCTTTATAGTGCCTCTATGCATCAGGTTGCATCAGGGTGCACCATACTGCATGGGTGTCTTTGTGCATTATGTTGCATCATACTACATGAGTGTCTTTCTGCATTATATTGCATCATATTACATCATAGTGTCTTTGTGCATCAAGGTGCATCATGGTGTCTATATGCCTCATAGTGTCTTTCTGCATTACATTGCATTATATTTCATCATAGTGTCTTTGTGCATCATATTGCATCATAGTGTCTTTCTACATTATATTGCATCATATTACATCATAGTGTCTTTCTGCATCATATTGCATCATAGTGTCTTTGTGAATTATACTGCATCATAGTGTCTTGGTGCATTTTATTGCATCATACTGCATCATAGTCTTTGTGCATTATATGCATCATATTGTAAGTCCGCAAGGACTGGGTTCTCTCCCTTCTGTATCACTCTGTCATTGGAAATTTGTTTACTGTAGACTATATCTATAACTTTGTGTGTAGCCCCTTCTCATGTACAGCACCATGGAATTAATGCCGCTATAATAATATTGCATCATAGTGCTTCTGTGCATATTGCATCATAATGCTTCAGTGCCTCGAGATGTGTCATTCGTGTGTCATAGTACCTCAGTGCTTCATAGTACATCGGATATTGTGGTTTTGTGCCTCTGGCTTAGACCTTCTGACTTGTGCCTTATTGCGTCGCCGTACATTGTATGGTCGGCCCACCACTTCACTTTTGTCTCGGGCCAACTCCGGTTATAGAATCCTCATATTTTAGGACCCAGGTCCAGCTTCGGTTGCTTCATTCCTTGCAACTGGGCTTAGCCAGACGAACAGCTATGCCTGAATTGGCCTAGTAACTTAGCATTTCTTCAGGATTGGAACAGAACTCTCAAGTGAGTTACTGCCTTGAGGACTAAAGGCAAGTCTCTTCCATAGTTGGCTTTAAAGGGAGACAGACGTCTTTGGGGCTCATCCTGTAAGTGGACATACTACTGTGCTGAAAGCAGGAAATCTCATGAGGTGAAAAAGAATCCTTCCCGACTCCACATATGGCAGTCGGACTAGTTTCCTTGATCAACACCCGGTAAACAGATTCTTGACCCCTAAATCCGTTGTATTACGTTTACCAGGGACGGCATTACTGCCTTTGTACTTTACGGCAAATCGGCGGCACTGTCATGTGGCAGAAGATCCCATACCCACTGCTCGTACAGCAGTCAGGGCTCCTAATGTAAAAGAATCTGTATCCAGGACTTACAGTTGAGGCCTCATAGTTCTTCTGACTCACAGTAAAAAATCTCCCTCTCGAGGGGAAGGAAACTACTTCCCTCTAGTTTTAGAATATGGTTCCTCCCACCAGGGCAGTCGGGGTGTATAAACATCTCTAAGAAAATTGCCTTTTACGATATAATATATAAATAAGTTGGCACATACTGTATATATAATGTCGTAGCTAATAACTCATATAGAGACAGTCAAATATCCTGTGTCAAAGGATTTTTACCAACATCCTCCCCCCCCCCCCCCACTGCTTACTGTCATCGATTCCAGAGTCCAGACTCCCCGTGTCTAACATCAGTAAAGCAAGAGTGGTGATCCATATCTTCCTTTTAACACTTCTACCGAGAAGCCCAATGTTGGTACTAGCAGGAGATATTACCTGCCAGATGGAGTATTTCCTTAGTTCCAATAATATCCAACCCTTACTGGGGGTTGAGACCTCTAAGGTTTCGGAGTAGACATGATCTCCAGAATGAGTAGGGTACATACATCCCAATGCTCTGCCATTTTCCATGTACTAACTGTTATTTGGCTTGATCTTTCAGCAGTCCAGGGTCTCTGTCCTGCAGGTCTCCTCGTAGTATGGTAAGCCGGTCTCTAACCAAGGTTTAATCTGAGCCCAGGAGGACCAATGAAGGAACAGTCCCGTGTTGTTAAGCACATCCAGCCGATTACTGGTCTGTACAGTCCTCATTGTGTGGTGATTGTAACTATCACAATATTTTTGCTGGGCAATAAGATTTTTAAGGCTATTCTGTGGCTGCGGTGTCTATATCTATCACAATAACTGTAATTCTCTGCGGTTCATTAGTGGTATTGGGGTACAACGGCTGTGTTTCACTCTCCGTCTCTGCGGCATGTCTTGTTTACCACATTCATACTGGAATTGGCCATTATAAACATATATCGGACACTCACTACTGTGATTATCTTTACGAATTTCTTTAGATATCTATATTTCTTTTTGATCTTTCAGATCATTTCTATATCTAACCTGGTTCTTACCTGGGACTTTGGTCCTTGAGCTTCTGTTCCCACCCTGGGATATTTCTTTGGTATTCTCCATGGTGCTGTCCTGAGGGACGTAATGGGAAAAGGAAATTAGACCTACCGGTAATTCTATTTCCAGGTAGTCCCTCAGGACAGCACCCTTAATTCCCTCCCTTATGTTTCTCTTTAGGATTGCAAAGGATCAATCTTCGGCGGATGGTCCGTCGAGTTGCCAAGGCTAGAGATAAAGAAGAAGTTGTTCAATGGTTTCTTACATACGCGTTTGTAAGGGCGCGTTTAGACCATTTCCTGCCATCCTTCGGTGGTACTTTGAAAAAACACTGGAGGGTGGAGGTGGGAGGGGCCTTTTAACCTCTCTGTGATCCTGTCCCGCTATAGGTCAAGGAGAGACGTCCTCCATGGTGCTGTCCTGAGGGACTACCTGGAAATAGAATTACCGGTAGGTCTAATTTCCTTTTCATCCGGGAACTCCCCAAGTGGATTTGATGGCATCCAGGTTCAATGCCAAACTACCGACCTTCATATCCAGGTACAAGGACCCGAAGGCTGTGGCGGTGGATGCTTTGGTGGCTCCGTGGGACCATTTCGAGCTAGTCTATGTGTTTCCGCCGATATCCTTACTTCCTCTGGTGCTGCGTCGGATCAGACTGGAGAGAATTCCGGCTATGTTGATAGCCCCGGATTCGCCAAGGAGGACGTGGTTCTCGACACTGGTGTCGCTTTTGGCGGCTCCGCCATTTCCACTTCCTCTTCGCCCGGACCTGTTATCCCAGGGGCCCGTTCGTCATCCGGACTTGAAGTCTTTGCGTTTGACGGCATGGCTCTTGAGACCGAAATATTGACCCGTAGAGGTTTTTCAGCTGAAGTCATTGCCACTCTGCGAGCTGCCAGAGGTCCGGCTACTACTAAGATTTATCACAAGACTTGGGAAGCCTTCTTTTCATGGTGTTCGGGTTCTTCAAGGAATCCGAGGATTTTTTCCATTCCCAATCTGTTGGCTTTTCTGCAGTACGGGTTGGACAAAGGTTTAGCAGTTAGCACTCTTAAAGGTCAGGTTTCTGCCCTGTCCTTGCTGTTTCGGAAGGCAATCGCCTCACGTAGGGACGTGCGTTCCTTTTTTCGCGGAGTAACCTGTCAGTTCTCACCGCGGAAGGCGCCTGTGTCTCCTTGGCGTCTCAACCTTGTCTTGGAGGCTCTTCAGCATGTGCCTTTTGAGCCTATGGGTTCTGCTAGCCTTTCTTTACTTTCTTGGAAGGTTGCCTTCTTAGTGGCGGTAACCTCTTTAAGAAGGGTTTCTGAGTTGGCAGCTCTTTCTTGCTCACCTCCTTTCCTGGAATTTTACCCGGATCGAGTAGTGCTTCGCACACGGGGCGACTTTCTACCTAAGATGGTGTCGCAATTTCATGTTAACCAGGATATTGTGTTGCCCTCGCTTTGTCCGGGCCCGAGGAATGTAAAGGAACGAGACTTGCACAAATTGGATTTAGTGCGGGCCTTGAAGTTCTATTTGTCTGTTACTCAAGGTTTTCGGAAGTCAGATTCTCTGTTTGTGATTACAGCAGGTCGTAGGCGTGGTCAACGAGCTTCCAAGGATTCTATAGCTCGTTGGATTCGGTCGGCCATTTTGGAGGCTTACCGACTTAAAGGCGAACCTTGCCCGATTAAGATTCGGGCTCACTCCACGAGGGCTGTGGCTTCATCGTGGGCCTTTCATCAAGGGGCTTCGGCAGCTCAGCTCTGCCGAGCGACGACCTGGCGTTCCGTCCACACATTTACAAAGTTTTATAAGGTGGACGTCAGTTCTTCCGCTGATGCGGCATTAGGACGTAGGGTCCTGCAGGCAGCGGTAATTTAAAGTTCTAGGTAACTTATATTTGGCGCCTGTTGTGCATTTATCTAGGTTGTTGGGTTCTGCCTCTTTTGGTTTTTTTCGCACCCTAATTTTTGGACTGCTTTGGGACGTCCCACTAGTTATGAACTAGTGTGTCTCCTTTCCTTCCATCTGCTGCTGAAAGACGGATTTTGGTAAGAACTTACCTGTAAAATCCTTTTCAGCGAAGGAAGGAAAGGAGACACAGCTCCCTCCCATGGCAGAAGTGTGTTGTTGTATTTGCAGATGCAGCGTGACCCTTCTCTGATAGCGATTTTCTGGGCTGAGGTCGACGCGCTACGGCTCTGTTCCAGCATTGCCAGCTTATCGCAGTAGTCAGGTTCAGTGAGTAGTACCTGGAACTGTGTGGTCTTTTTTGCCAAATGCATGCATAACCTGTACTTTTATATTTTTCTCTGAAGTCCTTCAGAAGGGGTTATGTTGCTCCGCTGGTGATATTGCTCTTTCTTAAGCTTGGGTACGACTGGAGAAAGCTGGAGTAGGAGGAGCCCGTGCTGGAGGGGCCGGTCAACACTTTTTAATCTGAGGTGTCAATCCTATCTGGGCTCCGCCTACCCACTAGTTATGAACTAGTGTGTCTCCTTTCCTTCCTTCGCTGAAAAGGATTTTACAGGTAAGTTCTTACCAAAATCCATCTTTTACGGACATTGTTCATGCCTGGACGAGTGGTTCATCTCAAATACCACTGTCCGCCAAACTTAGATCGTTGGAGACATTAACCTGTCTCCTGATGCGGTCAGTCTCGCTGGACTATTTTGTCCTGGCAGGATTTTCCTTGCGCATGTCGCCATAGTTGCCAACACCCATCCCCTGTGCAGGGATAGGAATTCACATACTTCTTTCCTTGGAGACACAGTCCGGATCCAAGGGTACCTCTCCTCGCATATCCAACAGCCGGGAACATGGGGTGTCTCCCCCAAGTACCCCTTCTAGAGCTGTGTTCTTCAGCTGGACAGCCAGCCTGCCTTACCAATCCTGTCCAGAAAGATTACCTCTTTCTCTAGACCAATGGTCAGAGACCGGGTGCCCTCCGGATACAAGATAAGAGTTGTCTCCCCCTCCATCATGCTTCTTCTGGTCGCGTCTTCCAACGACAGAGGCGCATGCAGTTCCATTTTATCAAGCCATATATGCCCTCCGCAACAATGGTGTCTTCATCCCGCTCCTCGCGCGGAAAGGTTCAGGTGTTTTACTCAATCCCATTTGTAGTCCCAAAGAAGGACGGAAAGATGCGCCCTATTCTAGATCCAAACCTGTTAAGCAAGTTTGTCAAAGTGCGTTATTTCTGAATGGATTCCCTCCGTTCTGTTTTCACCTAGTTGGAGACAGGGGAATTCCCCGCGTCTTTCGACATCAGGGACGCATATCTTCTCATTCCAAGCTTTTCAGGTCCACTGGAGACTGGCAATTCAGGGCCTTGCCCTTCAGCGTTGTCACTGTCCCAGAGTGTTCTCCAGGATCATGGCCATTGCCATGTCATTTCTGCACTCCCTGGGCGTGGAACTCTGCCCTACCTAGATCCCGGATCTTCCCCCTCTCAGGACTGTGCGGATAGGGTCAGCGTCGCGGTGGACTCTCTCTCGTCCCGGTTGGCTAGTAAACCTAGTCACATCTCCACCTCATTTCTGCAATTCCTTCCTTTTTTTAAGGGATGATCGTAGACACTTCCTCCCCGAGGATGGATAATCCTCACTCCAGGAAAGATCTCGACGCTGTTGCAGGGAACCTAGAAGTCTTTCTTTCTTCCCCCCCTTTCCCTGCGATTCGGTATGCAGGTCCTGTGAAAATTGGTTACGTCGATCGAGCCATTACCAATTCCCAACTCCATCGCCGTCCTCTACAGCATGCATTGCTGTCGGCTTAAGTTGTATATCCATCCCCCCTGGTCCTCTGCTTCGACTGTCCTCCTGAACCGGGCAGTCTCTCGGGGTCGATGTCAACGTCCCACTAGGTCAACTTATGAGTAGGGTTGAGCATTCCGATACTGCAAATATCGGGTATCGGCCGATATTGGCTGTATCGGAATTCCGATTCCGAGTACCGATATTTTCGTCATATCGGATACCGGAATCGGAATGTCACTGTCACTGTCAGTGTCCGTCGGTCGGGTCTGTCAGGAGTCAGCGGCACTTACCCGGCAGAAGATCTCCGGCGGTCACATCCCGGACTGCTTAATGGCCGCCATCCTCTTCTCCCCGGCGGTCACATGCAGTTTCTCGCGATAACTGCAGTGACTGCTGGGTAATCGCGGCCGTAAAGCAGTCCGATGACGTCACCGCCGGGGAAGCAGGTAATCAGCTGTGCTGCGCCGGGATGTCAGGCTCTGCCTGGCATTCCGATGTAGCAGAGCTGGATCGTCGTGGGACACTCGTTACTATGGACTGCGTCGGACAGGTGGTATACTGTTGGTTTGTTTTTTTTATTTTTTTACAGGAGATCGATGACGTCGCAGGAATGAGAGAGTAATAAAAAAAATGAAAACTGTGTTGTCTCTTTTATTTCATTAAAAGACTTTTTTCTTGCTGTGTCTTTTTTTTGAACATTTAAAAACTTTGGGATTAATAATGGATCGGTGTCTTATTGACGCCTCTCCATTATTAACCGGGCTTATTGTCACCGTGCAATCAACGGTGACATTAACCCCTTATTACCCCGCTTGCCACCGCTACAGGGCAAGTGGGAAGAGCTGGGTAAAGTGCCACAATTGGCACATCTTTTGATGCGCCAAATGTGGGGCTGCTGTAGCCTGGTATTATCAGGCTGTTGAGGGCCAAAATCCATGGGCCTTGACAGTCTTTTAATACCAGGCCGCAGCAGTCTGCATTTTACTTGGCTGGTTAACAAAAATAGGGGGACCCCTACGCCGTTTTTTTTTTCGAGGGATCCCCTATTTTTGTTAACCAGCCAAGCTAAGCAGACTGCTGTTGCCTGGTATTATCAGGCTGGCAAGGTCCATGGATATTGGATCCTTACCAGCCTGAAAAACCAGGCCTCAGCGGTCTGCTTCATCTGACTGGTTAACAAAAATAGGGGGGACCCCACGCCAATTTTTTTCGAGGGGATCCCCTATTTTTGTTAATCAGCCAAGATATGCAGACTGCTGTGGCCTGGTATTATCAGGCTGGCAAGGTCCATGGATCTTGGCTCCTTAACAGCCTGAAAATCCAGGCCTCAGCGGTCTGCTTCATCTGGCTGGTTAACAAAAATAGGGGGGACCCCACGCCATTTTTTTTTTCGAAGGGAACCCCTATTTTTGTTAATCAGTTCCCTCTGACGTCACTGATTGTGTCCCTGGCTGACCTGAAGTGAAAGTGGAAAGCAATCAATTAAGCTTTCCACTTAAGGGCCCGTCTCACATAGCGATATCGCTACCGAGATCGCTGCTGAGTCACTAGTTTTGTGACGCAGCAGCGAGCTCACCAGCGATATCGCTGTGTGTGACATTCAGCGACGATCAGCCCCCCTGACGGGTATCGCTGATTGTCGCTGAAATGTCAGGACCTTTTTTTGATAGCTGGTTTCCCGCTGACAGGCACGCATCGCTGCGTGTGACAGGCGAGAGACCAGCGATCCGCTGGTAACCAAGGTACACAGCGGGTTTCCAGGCGTGGGGCTGTGCCTAGAAACCCGCTGTGTACCTTGGATACCAGCGCCCTGATGCAGGGAGCTGGTATCCAAGGTACACAGCGGGTTTCCAGGCACTGCGCAGCGCTTGGAAACCCGCTGTGTACCTTGGTTACCAGCTCCCTGCATCAGGGCGCTGGTATCCAACGTACACTGCGGGTAACTAAAGGCTGGGTCTCACAGCGATACACCAGCGATCCTGACAAGTGCATATCGTTGTCGGGATCGCTGGTGTATCGTTATGTGAGACCCAGCCTTTACTCTCCTGTCAGCCAGGAGAGGAACTCATTCATTTGGGGGTTTACTGTGAGGCTGCAGCATTAGCTGCGGTCCCTGCAGTAAACATTAACCCTTTCTGAAGGATTACACCGTGGGACCTGACTGTGCATGGGATAGGTAAGAATAATTTTGCTTTTTTATTTTATTTTTATTACAGGAAATGGTTTTTGCAGTCAAATAAAAGATGGTCAAAAACATGTGTCTTTATTTCATTAAAATGATTTTTAATTAAAGTGTGTGTGTTTTATTTTTATTTCATGCAATAGGATTAATAATTGATAGTTGTCTAATTGACAGCTCTCAATTATTAACCTGGCTTAAGGTCACCTTTCAATAGCAAGGTGGCTTTAACCCCATATTAACCCGTTCGCCACCGCTACAGGGCAATGGGAATAGACGGGCAAAGTGCCAGAAAGGGCGAATCTAATTATAGATTTGTCTTTTCTGGGGTGTCTGGGGGCAGATGTTAGTAGCCAGGGGGGGGCCAAAAATAATGGTCCCTCTCTGGGCTATTATTATCTGCCCCCACTCACTGGCTTTGTCTGTCTGGTTGCGAAAATAGGGCGGGAGCCCACGCATTTTTTTTCAGCAATTTTACACCTTAATATATAAAATATATTATATACATACATGTCATTGAATTTGTGACACATATATATATATATTTATAGTTCATACACTTCTACATAGTATAATAGCCGCTAATTCAATTGCCGGCTTTTGTGAAAATGCAGAACCCGACATGAAATGACACTTGGTTTACATAGAGTTAACCATGTCTTGTCATGTAGTTTGATATCTGATTTGCACAAACAATTACATGAGTGTAAGTGTGCAAAATTTCACACCTGTAGGGGTTAATTAAAGGTGTAAATTCGTAGCAAAAAAGTCTGTTTTTTTTTACAACGAATTTACACCTTTAATTAACCCCTACAGGTGTGAAATTTTGCACACATAGACTGATGTAATTGTTTGTGCAAATCAGATAGCAAACGACATGAAAAGACATGGTTAACCCTATGTACACCAAGTGTCATTTCATGTCGGGTGCTTCTGTCTTTTCACAGAAGCCGGCTTTACCCGGCAATTGAATCAGAGGATATTTTACTATGTAGAAGTGTATAAACTATACATATATGTGTATATATATATATATATGTCACAATGACATGTATATATATATATATATATGTATTCTATGTGTGTATATTTAGTGTTTACAAGGAAAGAATGGGTTTTTTTTAGTTAAGATATTTTGTTCCCATAGACTTACATTGGATTTCCGGTATCGGGTATCGCCGATATTTTAATGGTATCGGCGATACCATTCCGATACTTTTGGATATCAGAAAGTATCGCTCAACTCTACTTACGAGTCTTTCCATTCAGTCATCTCGGTAGTTTTTTCCCGTGAGTAGAGAATTGGGAGGTAGTCTTTTTCTCATCCGTCAAGGTATGGCCTCGACAGGTAGTTCCTTCATTCGGAAGTCTTTTTCGACATTCGTTGACTCTGGGTAATCCAGATATGGACCTTAGAACCTTCAGGCAAAACGCCTATCTTCAGGCATTCGTTGCTCGGTTCCTAGACCCATCTGCCATCTGAGCAGATACTCCGGTGTTTCAGTGGCATCAGTTTCGCATCTCTTTCATTCTTTAACCCGCTTCAGCTCAACCCAAGGATCATTCAAAAGATCATGGCGAAGGGTATTCTGGCGTTTCTCATCCAATCAGACTGGCCGCGCCAAGCATCTATGCGGAACTGGCTCACCTAGTCGCCGACGTTCCCTGGCGGTTACAGGTCTGTCCTGACCTCTTCTCTCAAAGGCCCATTTCCCGCCAGATCTCGAGAGTGCCAAGGTTAACAGGCTGGCCGTTGAATCTTGGATCCTAGCCCAGATTGTTTTTTCGCTACAGGTAGCGTCCACCATGATAAACACTCGGTAACCTACTTCCATGCGTGTTTACCATCGTATTTGGGAGGTCCTTTATTCTCTTGGTATATTAAAAAAAAAAAAAAAAAAAAAAAAAAAGGGGGCCTCACTGATCGCCATTGTGTTTTTTAGTTTATCCCTTTTGGGGTTTTCTCCAAGCAGGATTGGATTCGACCCTAGCACTGTCTTCTCTCGAATACCAGTTTGCAGCCTTGTCCAGCCTGTTCCGGTGAAGACTAGCTTCCAAATCTCAGCTTAAGATCTTCACACAGGGAGTGTTGCACCTTGTTTTCCTCCCTATAGGATGCCTTGGGAGCCTTCGGATCTTAATCTGTTCTCCGGTGCCTTACAAAGGGGTCCCCTTCGAACTCTTACAAGACGCATCCCTCACTCTTTCCTGGAAAGTTTCCTTTTTTGTGGCTGTAGCAGCCATCACATGGATCTCGTATTTGGCTGCTTTGTCTCGCAAACCTCCCATTCCTCTCTTTTAACATGGCAAGGTGGGGTTAGGGTCATCTCTGACCTTGCCTAAGGTCGTTTCTTTCATCTGACATCGTATTGAAAAGGCTCCCCACACTTGGGATTCGGTGAGAGCTCTCAGGCAATACATTGCCGGAATGGCACCTTTCCGCTAATTGGATTTCCTCTTTGTTTCCAGAGCGACACAGAAAAGGCCTACTGGCTTTTAAAGCTACAATAGCCGGATATATCCGCGCTCCATTTCAGAAGATTTTCTGTGTCAGAGGTCGCCTATCCCTGTGAGATTCAAGGCAAGCTCCACTCTGTCGGTGGAGGCGTCCTGAGCCATTCGGCTCTGGGCTTCGGTACAGTAAGTTTGCCAAGCTGCAACTTGGCCAGTCTTCTCACGTTAGCTAAACGTTTCAGCATTCATCTTTAAGTCTCTTCAGATGCTGCCCTTGGCAGACAAATTCTGCAATTCAACAGTAGCGCATCTGTAGGCCACATTAATTTTTTGATTCATAGGGTTTTCAGCTGTCGCGCTGTTTCCCACCCATGGACTGCTTTGGGACATCCCATGGTCTGTGTCCCCCAATGAGGCGATGGAGAAATAAGGATTTTTGTGTACTCACCGTAAAATCCTTTTCTCAGAGACGCTCATTGGGGGACACAGCACCCACCCTTTTTAGTCCGACGACTTCTGCTTGTCTCTTTCATTCTATGCATTGATCTCTAATATTACGTGAATGATCGTATTTTGATATATGTTTCTCCTACTGCTTTAGCACCGAACTGGTTCAGGATAGAGCCAGCAGAGGGTGTATTCTGCAGGAGGAGGAGTTAACTTCTTTGATGTATTTTCTTAGTGTCCTCCTAGTGGCAGCAGCATAACACCCATGGTCTGTGTCCCCCAATGAGCGTCTCGGAGAAAAGGATTTTATGGTGAGTACACAAAACTCCTTATTTTTTTAAAACCCCACAATAGTATATGCATTATATAAAATGGGAGGCAGGTGACTGAGGGATCAGTGACCTGTCAGAAGCCATACTAGTGAATACCTAATCATAGCACCACATGAAGACGCCCCCACAGGCCGCCCTGGGGCACGAGCATATCATTAAGGCCGGTTTCACACGTCCTGGTATTTCCGGTACCGGAAAAAACGGTACCGGAGATATCAGTGTCCGTGTGTGTACTATGTGCGGCACACGTGTGGCAAGTGTGTGCCGCATTAGTACCACACGGACGGCCGCCGGGGAAGTAGGGGCTACAGTAAGCCGCTGTCCCCCTGCAGCTGGTGCTGAAGCCGGCTGTAATTCCCCCTGGTCTGCCTGCGAGCAGAGGAGAAAGATGAGCAGTATATTAATACACCGCTCTTCGTTCTCCTCTGCTCGCACGCAGAGCAGGGGGAATTACAGCTGGCTTCAGCACCAGCTGCAGGGGGACAGCGGCTTACAGTAGCCACAAGTTCCCCAGTGGCCGTCCATGCACATGGAGGACTGTGTGAACAGCTCTTTGTGTGCATGTGTGCGGGACGTTTTTCTGTCCGTGTCAAAACGGACATGTCTACGTGTTTGACACACAGACCGTGTGAAAACACGCACATGTGCATAGACACATAGAATATAATGTGTCTATGTCTGTACGTGTCTCCAGTACGTGTGAAAACTGTCACCACACGTACTGGAGACATTGATGTGTGAAACCGGCCTAACTGAAAGCTGAAAATAAAGATTAAACAACAAGACTAATTTTATCAACCAAGATATCCTTGTAATCAGTATAACAGCGCCAACCTGACACTGTCTGTAGGTTACTGAGCACACAGGTTTGCTTTAATTAATAAAAGTTAAATTTTAGCTGGTTAATTTTTGTTAGCTGTTGTTTACTACCCCTTATATTTATGTGAGCATTTTCTGACCTATAGGCCCCTAAAAGTCGTTTCATAAGTGAAGTGATGCTCCTGCATTTTAGGGGAAAATAGAAGAGCGGGGACCATAGTTGAGGACCAGATTAGTCTGGCTCCCTGGCTGCCCCTTCCAAGCTCTGCTGCAGGTGATTGACAGGGGTCTGCTAATATACTGTATCTTTCTCTAAAATGCTGGGGTGCTGGTCCAGTCAGGGTCTGATTACTAAATCATCTGACATGTTCCCTCGTTCACGATGCTTTTTGTGTAAATGTTCCTACAGAGTACATTCCCACATGTTGTACCCACCACGCGTGTCGCAGAACACATGCAGATCGTCCGCACAGAGGCGTAGCTAGGGTTTTGGTTCAGGGGGAGCGATACTCCTGAGTGGGCCCCTAACCAGGTAACTTTGGTTACAACTCCGTGACACACCCTAATAGTGGATGTAGGAGATGACTGCGCTATTACTGACAATAATCTCTATATAAAGACCAACATATGGTCAGTGGTAGATACCAGTCCTACAAGACATATAAGTGATTACTGCACAGTTATAGTTGGGGACTTACCGCTGGCGTTCTTTCTGATGGAATCGTTCACTCTTCACGTCTTTTCCACCTGGCCCAGACCGACAATGACAACGTCTCCAGCCAGGACTCGGCTGTAGAGAATTAAACAAAGACCCATTTCATTTCTCATATTCCAGCCTCATCACCATATATCCCCAACCTGCACAAACCCCTCATCCTTCTGATACCCCAATGCTGAGCTTCTGCTGAGGTATGTGTCCCTATTACTGCACCTGATACCCCAATACTGAGCCGATGCTGCTGTATGTGTCCCTATTACTTCACCTATTGTGTGGTTCTGTGTGACCTCTAAATTCTAAAGCAACCCTCTAGAATATAGTAATGCCGGGTGCAAGTGCCCTAGAACACAGCGCCAACATTTTGTCCCCTAGAATGTAATAATGCCCTGTGTGTGCCCTGTATGACAGTCACAGTAACCTGAGTTCCCCTATAACAATAAGTGCCCACTTTACAATTAATAATGTCCTGAGTCTCTCCCCTGTACAGCTCCCCTATACACAGTATAATGCCCCCTCACTGTATACATACTGACCCCTTAGTATCCCCCAATGATGGCTCCAACACTGTATGATCGCCCCCTAGATAGTCACATTATAGTATAATACACCAGATAGTTCTCAATACAGTATAATGTAGCCCCATAGGCAAACTGTAATGCAAGGCAGAACCCCCCCTATAGGCAGACTGTAGTATAAGGCAGCCCCACCATCCCCTATAGGCAGACTGTAGTGTAAGTCAGCCTCCCCATCCCCTATAGGCAGACTGTAGTATAAGGCAGCCCCCCATCCCCTATAGGCAGACTGTAGTGTTAAGGTAGCCTCCCATCCCCTATAGGCAGACTGCAGTGTAAGGCAGCACCTCATCCCTATAGGCAGACTGTAGTGTAAGGCAGCCTCCCCATCCCTATAGGCAGACTGTAGTATAAGGCAGCCCCCCATCCCCTATAATCAGACTGTAGTATAAGGCAGCCTCCCATCCCCTATAGGCAGACTGTAGTATAAGGCAGCCCCCCATCCCCTATAGGCAGACTAGTGTAAGGCAGCACCCCATAGGCAGACTGTAGTGTAAGGCAGCACCCCCATCCCCTATAGGCAGACTTTAGTATAAGGCAGCCCCGCATCCCTATAGGCAGACTGTAGTATAAGGCAGCACCCCCCATCCTCTATAGGCAGACTGTAGTGTAAGACAGCCCCATCCACTATAGGCAAACTGTAGTGTATGGCAGCACCCCCCATCCCCTATAGGCAGACTAGTGTAAAGGCAGCCCCCCATCCCCTATAGGCAGATTGTAGTGTAAGGCAGCACCCCCCATCCCCTATAGGCAGACTGTAATGTAAGGCAGCACCCCCCATCCCCTATAGGCAGACTGTAGTGTAAGGCAGCCCCCCATCCCCTATAGGCAGACTGTAGTGTAAGGCAGCACCCCCCATCCCCTATAGGCAGACTGTAGTGTAAGGCAGCACCCCCCATCCCCTATAGGCAGACTGTAGTGTAAGGCAGCACCCCCATCCCCTATAGGCAGACTGTAGTGTAAGGCAACACCCCCCATCCCCTATAGGCAGACTGTAGTGTAAGGCAGAACCCCCATCCCCTATAGGCAGACTGTAGTGTAAGGCAGCACCCCCATCCCTATAGGCAGACTGTAGTGTAAGGCCGCACCCACATCCCCTATAGGCAGACTGTAGTGTAAGGCAGCACCCCCATCCCCTATAGGCAGACTGTAGTGTAAGGCCGCACCCACATCCCCTATAGGCAGACTGTAGTGTAAGGCAGCACCCCCCATCCCCTATAGGCAGACTGTAGTGTAAGGCAACACCCCCCATCCCCTATAGGCAGACTTTAGTATAAGGCAGCCCCGCATCCCCTATAGGCAGACTGTAGTATAAGGCAGCACCCCCATCCTCTATAGGCAGACTGTAGTGTAAGGCAACACCCCCCATCCCCTATAGGCAGACTGTAGTGTAAGGCAACACGCCCCATCCCCTATAGGCAGACTAGTGTAAGGCAGCACCCCCCATCCCCTATAGGCAGACTGTAGTGTAAGGCAGCACCCCATCCCCTATAGGCAGACTGTAGTGTAAGGCAGCACCCCCATCCCCTATAGGCAGACTGTAGTGTAAGGCAGCACCCCCATCCCTATAGGCAGACTGTAGTATAAGGCAGCACCCCCATCCCCTGTAGGCAGACTGTAATGTAAGGCAGCACCCCCCACCCCTATAGGCAGACTGTAGTGTAAGGCAGCCCCCCATCTCCTATAGCAGGGGTGGGGAACCTCAGGCCCCCGGGCCATTTACGGCCCTCGATGACCTTTTATCAGGCCCCGGGCAGATTCTCAGGCACCGCATTTTTGGGTAGAGAGCTGTATTTTGATTGCCACCCGCTCATTAATTTCTTCTTGCTCTGTTAGCACACACACACACAGTGTTCACTACTGAACACTGAAGGGCATGCAATGAAGGATTACGTCCTGACACCAGCACCAGAGTCAGGATCTATTTTGTGGGCGGAGTTTGTACGGCCCCCGAAGGATGGTATAAATATCCAAATGGCCCTTGGCAGAAAAAAGATTCCCTACCCCTGCCCTATAGGCAGACTGTAGTGTAAGGCCACACCCCACATCCCCTATAGGCAGACTGTAGTGTAAGGCAGCACCCCCCATCCCCTATAGGCAGACTGTAGTGTAAGGCAACACCCCCCATCCCCTATAGGCAGACTTTAGTATAAGGCAGCCCCGCATCCCCTATAGGCAGACTGTAGTATAAGGCAGCACCCCCCATCCTCTATAGGCAGACTAGTGTAAGGCAGCCCCCCATCCCCTATAGGCAGATTGTAGTGTAAGGCAGCACCCCCCATCCCCTATAGGCAGACTAGTGTAAGGCAGCACCCCCCGTCCCCTATAGGCAGACTGTAATGTAAGGCAGCACCCCCCATCCCCTATAGGCAGACTGTAGTGTAAGGCAGCAACCCCCATCTCCTATAGGCAGACTGTAGTGTAAGGCAGCCCCCCATTCCCTATAGGCAGACTGTAGTGTAAGGCCGCACCCACATCCCCTATAGGCAGACTGTAGTGTAAGGCAGCACCCCCCATCCCCTATAGGCAGACTGTAGTGTAAGGCAGCACCCCCATCCCCTATAGGCAGACTGTAGTGTAAGGCAGCACCCCCATCCCCTATAGACAGACTGTAGTGTAAGGCAACACCCCCCATCCCCTATAGGCAGACTCTAGTATAAGGCAGCCCCGCATCCCCTATAGGCAGACTGTAGTATAAGGCAGCACCCCCCCATCCTCTATAGGCAGACTGTAGTGTAAGGCAACATGCCCCATCCCCTATAGGCAGACTGTAGTGTAAGGCAGCACCCCCCATCCCCTATAGGCAGACTGTAGTGTAAGGCAGCACCCCCATCCCCTATAGGCAGACTGTAGTGTAAGGCAGCACCCCCATCCCCTATAGGCAGACTGTAGTGTAAGGCAACACCCCCATCCCTATAGGCAGACTGTAGTGTAAGGCAGCACCCCCATCCCCTATAGCAGACTGTAGTATAAGGCAGCACCCCCATCCCTATAGGCAGACTGTAATGTAAGGCAGCACCCCCCATCCCCTATAGGCAGACTGTAGTGTAAGGCAGCAACCCCCATCTCCTATAGGCAGACTGTAGTGTAAGGCAGCCCCCCATCCCCTATAGCAGGGGTGGGGAACCTCAGGCCCTCGATGACCTTTTATCAGGCCCCGGGCAGATTCTCAGGCACCGCATTTTTGGGTAGAGAGCTGTATTTTGATTGCCACCCGCTTATTAATTTCTTCTTGCTCTGTTAGCACACACACACAGTGTTCACTACTGAACACTGAAGGGCATGCAATGAAGGATTACGTCCTGACACCAGCACCAGAGTCAGGATCTATTTTGTGGGCGGAGTTTGTACGGCCCCGAAGGATGGTATAAATATCCAAATGGCCCTTGGCAGAAAAAAGATTCCCCACCCCTGCCCTATAGGCAGACTGTAGTGTAAGGCCGCACCCCACATCCCCTATAGGCAGACTGTAGTGTAAGGCAGCCCCCCCATCCTCTATAGACAGACTGTAGTGCAAGGCAACACCCCCCATCCCTATAGGCAGACTTAGTATAAGGCAGCCCCGCATCCCCTATAGGCAGACTGTAGTATAAGGCAGCACCCCCCATCCTCTATAGGCAGACTGTAGTGTAAGGCAACACCCCCCATCCCCTATAGGCAGACTGTAGTGTAAGGCAACACGCCCCATCCCCTATAGGCAGACTGTAGTGTTAAGGCAGCACCCACCATCCCCTATAGGCAGACTGTAGTGTAAGGCAGCACCCCCCATCCCCTATAGGCAGACTGTAGTGTAAGGCAACACGCCCCATCCCCTATAGGCAGACTGTAGTGTTAAGGCAGCACCCACCATCCCCTATAGGCAGACTGTAGTGTAAGGCAGCACCCCCATCCCCTATAGGCAGACTGTAGTGTAAGGCAGCCCCCCATCCCCTATAGGCAGACTGTAGTGTAAGGCCGCACCCTACATCCCCTATAGGCAGACTGTAGTGTAAGGCAGCACCCCCCATCCCCTATAGGCAGACTGTAGTGTAAGGCAACACCCCCCATCCCCTATAGGCAGACTGTAGTGTAAGGCAGCACCCCCATCCCCTATAGGCAGACTGTAGTGTAAGGCAACACCCCCATCCCCTATAGGCAGACTGTAGTGTAAGGCAGCACCCCCATCCCCTATAGGCAGACTGCAGTGTAAGACAGCCCCCATCCACTATAGGCAAACTGTAGTGTATGGCAGCACCACCCATCCCCTATAGGCAGACTAGTGTAAGGCAGCCCCCCATCCCCTATAGGCAGACCAGTGTAAGGCAGCACCCCCATCCCATATAGGCAGACTGTAGTGTAAGGCAGCACCCCCATCCCTATAGGCAGACTGTAGTGTAAGGCAGCACCCCCATCCCTATAGGCAGATTGTAGTGTAAGGCAGCACCCCCGTCCCCTATAGGCAGATGTAATGTAAGGCAGCACCCCCGTCCCTATAGGCAGACTGTAATGTAAGGCAGCACCCCCGTCCCCTATAGGCAGACTGTAATGTAAGGCAGCACCCCCCTCCCCTATAGGCAGACTGTAGTGTAAGGCAGCACCCCCATCCCCTATAGGCAGACTGTAGTGTAAGGCAGCACCCCCCATCCCCTATAGGCAGACTGTAGTGTAAGGCGCACCCCCCATCCCCTATAGGCAGACTGTAGTGTAAGCAGCACCCCCCATCCCCTATAGGCAGACTGTAGTGTAAGGCAGCACCCCCCATCCCTCATAGGCAGACTAGTGTAAGGCAGCCCCATCCTATAGGCAGATCCCGCTCTTTGGCTCCTGCACTGCTCCTCATTTCCTGACAGCGGGCGCTGGGCAGTGACGTCATCGCGCCCGCTGTCAGGGAGAAGGGGATCATGGGAGGAGCGCTCGCTTCTTCTATCATCACTTCGGTCAGCTGTATTGGCTGGATGCCGATACAGCTGAACCTGCGATTGATGACAGGTGGGGGCCCACTGCGGCTTTGGGCCCCCCCGCCTGCTCAGGGACCCATAGCGGCCGGACAGCAGAGCAGGGAGATCAATTCTCCCTGCTCTTCCGCAGAATGTAACTGTATCGGCGTGCTGCACATGCCGATAGATACAATAGCGTAGCTCCCGGTGGGCCCCCTCACATTGCATGTTTGCAGTACAAACTGTGACATTGTTGGCAGCGCGTCTCAATTTATGCTGCAGACTTTCTGTGCAGCGAATGTTTTCTTGACTTGTCATTCTTAACACTGTAATATGCAGGGAAAAATCTGGTACACTTTCATAAGCAATTTGTTTTTTAAAGTATACATTTTTTTTGTTAATGTCCTCCTGGTCTCAAATGGGTGGAGATGCTTGTCTAAAAGTTAACCCCTCACCTCCACAGCAAATTTTAGTTTTTACAACTACATTTTTCCATTCCGTTCTTCCAAGAGCCATAACTTATTTTTAAGTTGACATGGCCGTAGGAAAGTTTGTCTTCTGAGAGGACGAGTTGTAATTTTAAATGACACCATAATACAGTGAAAAACAGGAGAAAAATTCCAAGTGGGAAGAAATGGTGAATAGAAAATATGCAATTCTGCAGTTGTTTTGGGTTTTGATTTAAAGCGTTTATTTTATGGTAAAAGTGCAATATGATTCTCCAGGTAAGTATTTAAGTGTTAGGAGGAAGGGTGAATTGCTTTGTGTCACCGTTTTCACCTGAAGCTTATATTTTTCCGCTGATGTAGTGGTGTCAGGGCTTGTTTCTTGCATGACAAAAATTTGGAGTACATTAATTTGTTTTCAGCAGCAGATGAAGGAAGGGAGACACAGTCATTACTAGTGGGTAGGCGGAGCCCACACAGGATAGAACACCACAGATTAAAAAGAGTGTTGACCGGCCCCTCCAGCTTGGGCTCCTCCTACTCCAGCTCTCCAGTCTAAAATTTGAGGTCACAGAGGATAGTCGCTGCTGGAGCAGCTCCTCAGAAATTTTTTTTATTTTAGTCGGACAGAGACTTGGACCGCCAGTGGTCTAGAGGTCTCAGGGGTCTCAGCGCTGCTGGACCCCCACCTCTCCCTTGGCGGATCTGTATTACCCTGTAAGGTGGTCCCTGCAGAACCCTGCCGGCCCTGGGAGATGAGGATTGCTTCCCTGGCGGGGACGCAAACCGCGCTTCTGGGGTCACTGCGTTCCCCGCCCTGTGGGGAAGCTACGGGCACAGCGCCACAAATCTCTGAGGGGTCCCTGTGGCGCTCAGCTGGGTGAGTACTCCACATTTTAATGTGTTTTGAGTGCTTCAGCGGCCGCTGCGGCAGTCGCTGCTACATGTATTCATGTGTGGTGATTGTGTACTTTTGTCCACAGGTGGATGCCTGCAGGACAATGGGAGCGGAGAGCGGAGTGAGTCGCGCGCTTTTTTTGAAACCGGCGGGGGGCGTGGCTTCGCGCTTTCCCATTTTTTCGCGGGCAGGAAGCGCTCTGAGCGCGCGCTTTACCCTGCCTTTTCTCTTCCGGCTTCTCTCCTCTAGCGCGGCGGCCATTACTGAAGGCCTCCTCGGGCTCCTCACTCTCCGCTCTCCCTGACCGACCGAAAGGAAGACACTACACCGCGGCCAGCTGGGTGAGTCGCTTCTACCTGTCAGGGCAGAAGCTTGACCCCTCACCCCCACAGCGCAGGAGGTACTGTCACACGGAACGCTCCCGCTACGATCACAATAGCGACGCTTAATTTTGCGATCGTTTTTTTTGTGATCGTTTTAATGTCGCTAGTAGCTGCCACAGTGGGCGATCTCATTGATGACACATAAGTGGTTAGCGATCTCCTTAGCGACTTTGGCGGTCATTGCGATGTACAATTCAGCGCAATATGTTAGCGATCTCGTTGGCGTTCTTGTTTAGTTTGGCATATCTTTGAAGCACTGTCCTGCAGCTGTTACCTCATAAGAGGCACCTGGGGCTCGCACACCCTTTTCATTAAACAAGGGTTGTGGGGAGTCTGCGACATTGACCCTTCTTTGGCGGTTAACCCTTTATTGGGAGACAGCTGGGGTAGCTCTCTCTTTAAGAGCTTTAACCCTTCAGCGTTCGTTTTGCCTTTGAAAACCACACTGTTCTAGTTGCTGACAGGTTTTGACCTGCCATATACTGTGTGAGGGCATGTCAGATCAGGGTCCAGGAGGTGCGGACCGTCTCCCAGATCCGCTACAGGATCAGTCTCGCGTATCTGACACGCAGACCTCGACGGCGTCAAGCACAGCGGTCGGAGGTGTCAGTGATGTCAAAATGGAGGCCCTCGCTCGTTCTATTAATGGCCTTTCTGACCTTCTAGGTTATTGGGTGTCAGCTAGATCCTCTCATGGTAGGAAGCGACACAGGCCGGTACCATCTTCCCCGCGTAGCGACTCGGAGATTTCGGGCATGGAGGGTTCCCCTTCAAGCTCGGATGGGGAGATGTCCGATTCGGATAAGGAGGATCGGCAGGGACACTCTGCCTCTCTTTTGAGCCGTACAGAGGCTTTTATTGGAGCCATGAGGGAGGCGTTACAGTTACCGGAGGAGGTAACTAGACGTCCTGGTAAGTCGGCCCGGATGTTTCAGGAGTCGCATAGGTCGCGATCAGCCTTACCATCTCTGGATGAGCTTAATGGGGCAGTGGAGAAGGAACGCCTGTGTCCAGATAAACGTTTTCAGGGGACACGGTTTTTTGAGACGCTGTATCCGTGTACGACGGAGTTGATTGATAATTGGATTCCTGCTCCTGAAGTGGATGTCCCTTTATCCCAGCTTAGCAAATCCTCATTACTTCCTGTTAAAGGGAAGGCGAGTCTGCAGGATCCGCTGGACAGAAAAAACGGAGATGGCAGTGAAATCCATCTACAAGGCCGCGGGTCATGGATTCAGAGCAGTGCTAGGATCCATGTGTGCTTGTAAAGCTTCCCTGAGCTGGTTAGACCGTCTACGGACGGCGTGGCAAGATGGATCCCCACTATCTGAGGTAGAGGGGCTTTTCAAGTCATTGGAGGATGCAGCCCGATATGGCAGTGATGCAGGTTTGGATACTGCCTCAATGCTGTCCAGGGCACAATCCTCGGCAATCACAGTCAGGAGAGCACTGTGGCTTAGACAGTGGACCGGAGACGCGGTTTCCAAGCAAGGTTTGCTTTCTTTAGCTTACAAGGGTGGTCAGCTATTTGGATCTGACCTCACGGAGCTGATTGCCAAGGCAAAGGCAAAAGAAACTGCTTTACCGCAGCGAAGAGCTGTGACTTCTGCGTCTGACAGGCATAGTGCCGGTACTAGTCGGCGGTCCTTTCGGTCCAGAGGACTGTTCGGTCAGTCCTCTTGGGGATCGGGGCGTCCCTTTTTTTCAGGAAAAAAGAACGCTGAGAAATCCCGCACTCCCTGGAAACAGAGCTTCCACCAAGACAAGCGGGAAGCTGACAAAAAGCCCGCTAAGGCGGACTGACGCCAGGGCCTCCGAGTGGGAGGTCGCCTGCTCAAATTCGAACCGATTTGGGCTTCCCGCGTGTCGGACGCCTGGGTGACGCGGGTTGTGTCGGCAGGCTACTTCATAGAGTTTCTTTCTCGACCCCCAGACAGTTTTTGCCAATCCTGCATTCCGTCAGAGCCGAGCTATTTGCCGCTCTACTGCGGGAGGTCGATTCCCTTCTACAGAAGGGTGTGGTGGTACCAGTTCCACCGGAGGACTGGGGAAGAGGGTTTTATTCCAACCTCTTTGTGGTCCCCAAAAAGGAGGACAAATTTCGCCCCATTCTGGATCTCAAGATTGAATCGGCATGTCCGCTCCCGGAAATTCCGCATGGAGTCACTTCGCTCCGTTGTGGCGGCCTTGTCGCAGAACGATTTTTTGGTGTCAATCGACATTCGCGACGCTTATTTGCATGTCCCCATCGGAAGGGCCCACCAACGCTTCCTTCGTTTTGCCATAGGCCAGGACCATTACCAGTTTGTGGCCCTGCCATTCGGGTTGGCCTCAGCACCCAGAGTTTTTACAAAAATTCTGGCTCCTCTCATGGCGATTCTGCGAAGACAGGGGGTTACGATTCTTCCCTATCTGGACGACCTTTTGATTGTGGCTTCCTCAAAGGAGGAGGCGGTGACGGCTCGCAATCTATCCCTTCAGCTCCTGGAGGACTTCGGGTGGCTGGTCAATTGGGAGAAGTCGTCTCTGGAACCGTCGCAGTCAATCCTGTTTTTGGGAATGCATTTCGACACGGTACGAGCAGTGGTGTCTCTGCCTCCAGACAAGCAAGCGAGTCTTCTTCGTCATGTACAGGTTATGAAGTCTGCGACAGCAATGTCCCTTCGAAGGTGTATGCGCCTTCTGGGTTTGATGGTGGCGTCAATGGAAGCAATTCCGTTTGCCCAATTTCATTCCAGGACTCTTCAAATGTTCATCTTGAACCGTTGGGATCGATCGCAGTTTTCACTGGATTGCAGTGTCATCATCTCCCACAGGGTGAGAGAGTCTCTAGAATGGTGGTTACGTCCGGAAACATTATCCCTGGGGAAGTCCTTCCTTCCTCCGAGGTGGTCGATCATAACCACTGATGCCAGCCTGACGGGCTGGGGGGGTGTCTGGAACGATCTCTGGATTCAGGGAGTATGGTGTTGGAAGAGTCTGTCCTGCCGATCAACATCCTGGAATTGAGGGCAATTTTCCTTTGCCTCCAACACTGGACGGTCCCTTTAAGCGGTCTACCAGTCCGAGTGCAGACAGACAACGCGACGGCGGTCGCGTATGTCAACCATCAAGGTGGGACGAGGAGCTTCAGGCTCATGATGGAAGTGTCTCGAATTCTGGTATGGGCCGAGGCCAGAGTGCCAGCCATCTCTGCGGTTCACATTCCAGGAGTTCAGAATATCACAGCGGACTTCCTCAGTCGCGAAAAGATGGATCCCGGAGAATGGAGTCTTCATCCGGAAATTTTTGCACTGCTGTGCTCCCGTTGGGGAACTCCCCAAGTGGATTTGATGGCATCCAGGTTCAATGCCAAGTTACCGACGTTCATGTCCAGGTACAAGGACCCGAAGGCTGTGGCGGTGGATGCTCTGGTGGCTCCTTGGGACCAATTCGAGCTAATCTATGTGTTCCCGCCAATATCCTTACTTCCTCTGGTGTTGCGTCGGATCAGACTGGAGAGAGTCCCGGCTATGTTGATAGCCCCAGATTGGCCAAGGAGGACGTGGTTCTCGACACTGGTGTCGCTTTTGGCAGCGCCTCCACTTCCACTCCCTCTTCGCCCGGACCTGTTAACCCAAGGGCCCGTTCGTCACCCGGGCCTGAAGTCTCTGCGTTTGACGGCGTGGCTCTTGAGACCGAAATCTTGACCCGTCAAGGTTTTTCAGCCGAAGTCATTGCCACTCTGCGAGCAACCAGAGGTCCGGCTACTACTAGGATTTATCACAAGACTTGGGAAGCCTTCTTTTCGTGGTGTTCGGGTTCTTCTAGGAACCCGAGGATTTTTTCCATTCCCAATTTGTTGGCCTTTTTGCAGTACGGGCTGGACAAGGGTTTGGCAGTTAGCACTCTGAAAGGACAGGTTTCTGCTCTGTCCTTGCTGTTTCGGAAGGCTATCGCCTCGCGTAGGGACGTACGTTCCTCTTTTCGCGGGGTAACCCGTCAATTTCCGCCGCGGAAGGCGCTTGTGTCTCCTTGGCGGCTCAATCTTGTCTTGGAGGCTCTTCAACATGGGCTTTTGAGCCTATGGACTCTGTTAATCTTTCCTTTCTCTCTTGGAAGGTTGCCTTCCTAGTGGCGGTCACTTCTTTGAGAAGGGTTTCTGAGTTGGCGGCTCTTTCTTGCTCGCCTCCTTTTCTGGAGTTTCACCCAGATCGCGTAGTGCTTCGCACACGGGGCGATTTTCTACCTAAAGTAGTGTCACAGTTTCATGTTAACCAGGATATTGTGTTGCCCTCGCTTTGTCCGGAGCCAAGGAATGCGAAGGAACGGGCCTTGCACACATTGGATTTGGTGCGGGCTTTGAAGTTCTATTTGTCTATTACTCAAAGTTTTCGGAAGTCGGATTCTCTGTTTGTGATTCCAGCAGGTCGTCGACGTGGGCAACGAGCTTCCAAGGATTCTATAGCTCGTTGGATTCGGTCGGCCATTTTAGAGGCTTACCCACTTAAAGGCGAACCTTGCCCGATTAAGATTCGAGCTCACTCCACGAGGGCTGTGGGTTCATCGTGGGCTTTTCATCAAGGAGCCTCGGCAGCTCAGCTCTGCCGGGCGGCGACCTGGCGCTCCGTCCACACATTTACGAAAATTTTATAAGGTGGACGTCAGTGCTTCCGCTGATGCGGCCTTAGGACGTAGGGTCCTGCAGGCGGCTGTAGTTTAAAGTTCTTGTGAACTTGTATTTAGCGCTAGTTGCGCATTTATTTAGGTTGTTGGGTATCTGCCTCTTTTGTTTTTTTGCCCACCCTTATTTTTGGACTGCTTTGGGACGTCCACTAGTAATGACTGTGTCTCCCTTCCTTCATCTGCTGCTGAAAGATGGATTTTGGTAAGAACTTACCTGTAAAATCCTTTTCAGCGAAGAAGGAAGGGAGACACAGATCCCTCCCATGGCAGAAGTGTGTTGTCGTGTTTTCAGATGCGGCGTGACCCTTCTCTGATAGCGATTATCTGGGCTGAGGTCGGCGCGCTAAGGCTCTTTTCAGCATTGCCAGCTCATCGCAGTGGTCAGGTTCAGTGAGTAGTACCTGGGACTGTGTGGTTTTTTTCGGCTATATGCATAACCTGTCTTCTTGTTTTTTCTCTGAAGTCCTTCAGAAGGGGTTATGTTGCTCCGCTGGTGATATTTGCTCTTCCTTAGCTTGTGTACGGACTGGAGAGCTGGAGTAGGAGGAGCCCAAGTTGGAGGGGCCGGTCATCACTCTTTTTAATCTGAGGTGTTCTATCCTGTGTGGGCTCCCCTACCCACTAGTAATGACTGTGTCTCCCTTCCTTCTTCGCTGAAAAGGATTTTACAGGTAAGTTCTTACCAAAATCCGTCTTTTAGAGGGTGTGGTGACTGAAAAACCAAATGGTTGGTCATTGACAGTATAGCAAAATGACCACGTATATATTTGGACCAGACTTGCGGTATTTCTTATTGACCGGTCCGAAAGCCAGTACCATGTAGAAGAACACCACCATACATGTCCTATGTACAGGGAAAGATGGTTAGCTGTCTCCATTTTGCCTTAGCCAGATGCCACTACACCCACGTGAACCCAAAATAAACATAGGCGGTCCCTCACTGACCTTAATCCCGATGTTCCCCAGTGATCTTTTATGGTCTTTAGGGGGACATATTACATAAACAGATATAGATCAAGCGTTCGGTATCTACAGAATCGTAATAACTTCAAGAATGTTTAAGACATTAATGCAAACACCATAAAAAAGTAATGTCAGGTTTAACTGGGAGATGACATTTGTTTTTCACCGTAATTTCCTTTTTTTTTTTTAAGCCCCTAAGGCTAAGTGCACACGATCAGGAATAATTGCGTTTTTTTTTTCGCGGTTTTCCGCGGTAAAAACGCGATAAAAACGCAAGCATTAAGCATCCTATACATGTTAATTGATTCCGCATGTTTTGGCCACATGTTGCGTTTTTTTCCGCGAAAAAAAAGCTTTGCGGAAAAAAATAGCAACATGTTCATTAATTTAGCGTAATCGGGTGATTCCGCCGCCATAGGAATGCATTGAACCGCTTACTTTCCGCATGTGGCTATGCCCACTATGCGCAATGTAAGCGGTTCATGTGCGGATGGTACCAGGGTCTGGAGCAGAGGAGACTCTCCTCCAGGCCCTGGGTACCATATCCCTGGTAAAACAATAATTAAAATAAAAAATAATGATATTCTCACCTTCCGGCGGCCCCCGCGGCCCCCGCAGCCTTCCCGCCTTCAGCGACGCTCCCGGCAACTTCCGGTCCCAAGAGTCCTTTGCGAGATACCCAGATGGCATAGCGGTCTCGCGAGATGCTACGTCATCGGTGTGATTTGTCGCAAAGCACTCCTGGGACCGCGAGTTGCGGGGAGCGTCGCTGAAGGCGGGAAGGCTGCGGGGGCCGCGGAAGGTGAGAATATCATTATTTATTATTTTTTTTATTATTTTTACATTAGATCTTTTTACTATTGATGCGACATAGGCGGCATCAATAGTAAAAAGTTGGTCACACTTGTCAAACACTATGTGTGACTCGTGTGACCAACCTGTCAATCAGTTTTCCAAGCGATGCTACAGATCGCTAGGAAAACGCTAGCATTCTGCAA